>CM076580.1:781393330-781659548 GCA_034641835.2 Pinus albicaulis
CGCCTTATTACTCCAAAATCGTTAAATGCCCTTTCCCATAACCATACATTCAACAACTGGAAAAATAAATTTTGCTGAAAACACAAATTCTGGAAATTTTTTCAGAATGCTGTAAATGCAGAAATAAAATAACAGCAGTAACAAACAATCATTCAACACATCATAACTCAGTATTTTTGGTCAAGGTGACCCTGGAAAAACCCCCTACAACTCTTGGGGAAAACCAGTCTGGAAGCTTCTCATTTATTTCTGAAAAATGCTTTTACAGTGAGCAGTAATACACAGAAAATTACAGCAAACACAAAAATCACCTATCTTGACTTTCGTGCCACCCTCCACCTCGAAAAACGTGCCAAACAGCAAACAGAAATATTTCAGAGAAATTACAGCATTAAATGTTGTCTTAGCTGCCTCGAAAAACGTGCCAGGAATGACCGTACGGACTGTACGGATTCCGTACGGATGGGACAACAGCCCCCTTTCTCGATTTTCGTGCCCAGAAAAATCTGCCTTGAAAATCGTGCTCCTTGCTGCTGTTCCAGCTCTCGAAAACAGTGCTGCCCCTCTCTCGAAAACCGTGCAAATGCTGTACGGACTTTCTGCCTTGGTTAATGTGCCAATAAACTCTGCTGTACGGATTTTCCAGCCTTGGGAAGTGTGCTCTCTTGCTGTACGGACTTGCTGTGCTGCCTTGCTGCTCTCCCTCTGCTCAGAAATCACTCTTCAGCTCCCTCTCCTCCTCTCTCAATCCGCTCATGAAAGAATGAATGACCTTTTCCTCCTTTTCCTCCTTTAACCTAACCCTAAGTGACTTTTGGGGAATCCCTAAATCCAATGGCTGAGATAGATTGAGATCTAGGGCTGAGATTAAATGCTCATTTAAATCTCACTTTTCATTTTTTAATTCACCCCACTTTAATAAAGACCCACTTAGTCTTTTATTTCCAAAGTCACTTTTTCCTTTCTAATTTTATATTGACTTTATTTAAATTCACTTTAACTTTAGTAACTTTATCACTTAAAGTCACTTTAAAATTAGATTTGACTTTATAACATTATAAAGTCACTTTAGTAACTTTATCACTTAAGTCACTTTTAAATTAGATTTAACTTTATAAAAATTTATAAAGTTACTTTAGGAGAAAAATTAAATTCTTTTGGACACTTTTCCCTAGGCCAAAGATCAAAGCCTTAGGGAACCACCTGTCCTCCGGTACCAAATTTCAACACTCCCTCTTACCGAGGAAGGAGTTCCTCACCACACCCATCTTGTCTCTGAAGTAGACATGCTTGCCCCGTGGTAAGGCTTTGGTAAGAATATCTGCAACCTGCTCATCAGTGGGAATATACTCAAGCTTCACAGCCCCTTTCTGAACATAGTCTCTGATGAAATGATATTTGATCCCGATATGCTTTGACCTGTCATGAAATACTGGATTCTCTGTGAGTTTAATGCAACTCTGATTATCACAATAAATCACTGAAGGTCTCAACGGCTGACCAAATAAGCCAAACAACATCTTGCGAAGCCAGATGGCCTCACAACTAGCTAGACTGGCTGCCATATACTCTGCTTCCGCTGAACTCAATGCTACTGACTGCTGCTTCCGGCTGAACCATGACACCACTGCCGAACCCAACCCAAAACAGCACCCTGAAGTACTCTTCCTATCAGAAGCACAACCTGCCCAATCAGAATCAGTGTAACCTACCAATCTCACTCCATCCCCCTGCCTGTAGTCCAGACCATAATCCACTGTCCCCTGCAAGTACCGCAAAATGTGTTTTGCAGCCACCCAGTGAACCTTCCTAGGCTCACACATAAACCGACTCATCGTGTTGACTGCAAAACAAATATCTGGTCTAGTGTTGACCAAATACATCAAGGAACCAATCAACTGTCTGTACAATGTGGGATCCACCAACTCGGAATCCGAAGCATGAAGCTTCTTCCAGTTGGTGATCATCGGTGTCGACATGGGTCTACAATCCTCCATGTGGAATCTGCCAAGGATGTCCACAATATACTTCCCCCGTCCGGGAATATACTCAAGCTTCACAGCTCCTTTCTGAACATAGTCTCTGATGAAATGATATTTGATCCCGATATGCTTTGACCTGTCATGAAATACTGGATTCTTCGTGAGTTTAATGCAACTCTGATTATCATAGTAAATCATCGAAGGTCTCAACATTCCATTAAATAAGCGCAACAACATCTTGCGAATGCAGATGGCCTATAACTAGCTAGATCGAAGCCGCCATATACTCGTCACGAATCATCGTTACCGATCACGTTCGGCAATAACCATGACAGCCAACCGCCGAACCCAACCCAAAACAGCACCCTGAAGTGCTCTTCCTATCAGAAGCACAACCTGCCCAATCAGAATCAGTGTAACCCGCCAATCTCACTCCATCCCCCTGCCTGTAGTCCAGACCATAATCCACTGTCCCCTGCAAGTATCGCAAAATGTGTTTTGCAGCCACCCAGTGAACCTTCCTAGGCTCACACATAAACTGACTCATCATGTTGACTGCAAAACAAATATCCGGTCTAGTGTTGACCAAATACATCAAGGAACCAATCAGCTGTCTGTACAATGTGGGATCCACCAACTCGGAATCCGAAGCATGAAGCTTCTTCCAGTTGGTGATCATCGGTGTCGACATGGGTCTACAATCCTCCATGTGGAATCTGCCAAGGATGTCCACAATATACTTCCCCCGTCCCAGGAAGAAATGCCCCTCCTCCTGCCACACCTCCAAACCCAAAAAGTAATGCATCAAGCCGATGTCCTTCATCTCAAACTCCGCTGCAAGATCTCTCTTGCAGTGCTCTATGAGTCTCTCTGCACCCGTAATGACCAAGTCATCCACATACAGCACCAGAATGAGAGACTCCTCACCTATCACAATATATTAAAGGTTCGGATCTGCCTCACTCTTTGTGAAACCCATCTCCTGCAAGTATGTATCTATCCTGGAGTACCAAGCTCTGGGAGCTTGCTTCAGGCCATAAAGGGCCTCCTTCAATCTGCACACATGGGACTCCTTCCCATGCACCTCAAAGCCTTGTGGCTGCTCAATGTACACCTCCTCCTGTATGAAGCCATTGAGAAATGCGGTCTTCACATCCATCTGGTGGATCTTCCAACCCATCTCTGCTGCTATCGATATAATGGAGCGAATCGAAGTATATCGAGCCACGGGAGCGAAGGTCTCCTCATAATCAACTCCCTCTACCTGGGAGAACCCTCTAGCCACAAATCTCGCTTTGACTTTCTCAATGCTGCCATCTGCAGCATGCTTTACCTTGTAAAGCCATCCGGAAGTAACCACGGATTTGCCCTCAGGCCTCGGCACCACCTCCCAAACATCATTCTTCATGATAGAAGAATACTCCTCCTGCATGGCCTCTCTCCAGACCTGCTGGCTAGCTGCCTCCTCATAGCTAGAAGGCTCAGAGTCAAGGATGTTGGTAGCCATTGCCATATAGCTACAAAACCTCTCAGGTGGTCTGCTCTCTCTGACCGACCTCTTAGGCTCAGCAACAGTTGTGGCATCTCTCAGGGTGTCCCGAAGCCACTTGGGCTTCCTTCCTCGGGAAAATCACGGGGAGAATAAACTCTCCTCTCAACATCATAGCCCCAACTCCTAATCGTCCGGCTCGCTAGTCCTCCGCTCGCGCACCAACTCGTAGATGCCGAGGTACCCGTGTAACCGTCCATCGCGGGACTCCTCAAGAATCGTCGTGGACCGTCCACAGGTCGCCCATAGCACCACCCCTCTGACTCTGCGAGCCACTCCCCACCGACGGACCTGACATCGTCATAGATGTACCTCCGGATCCTCCTGATCCCTGCCCACTGGATCCCTGCGACTGACTCAACTGCTGCTGAGGGTCTGGCTGATCCAGATACTCTAACTCCCGTGACCTCCTAAAGGCCCTGTCCTCCTCGAACTTCACATCCCGCTTGACAACAACTTTCCTCTGTGCAGGAATGTAAATCCGAAAGGCCTTGGAGGTCTCACTGTAGCCCACAAAGATACCCTTCTCTGCGGTGGGCTCTAGTTTGGTCCTCTTCTCCTTGGGTATGTAGGAGTATGTAATGCACCCAAAGATGCGAAGATGACCAATATCAGGCTTCTTCCCAGAAAAAGCCTCCTCCGGAGTCATGTGCCCCAAGGCACGATGCGGACTCCTGTTCTGCAAGTAAACAGCTGTGTTGCAGGCCTCTGCCCACAAAAACAATGGCAACCCCCGATCATGTAACATGGCTTTGGCAGCCCCTCCGATGGATCTGTTCTTCCTCTCCGCAACCCCGTTTTGCTGGGGGTTGTAAGGAACAGTGAACTCCCTCCTAATGCCTGCCTCCGCACAATAGTCAACAAACTCTCCAAGGGTGTACTCTCCTCCATTGTCCGACCTCGGGGACTTGATCTTCCGACCTGTCTGTGTCTCCACAAGAGCTCTGAACTCCTGAAACCGCTTGAAGACCTCACTCTTGGTCTTCAAGAAATAAATCCAGGTCCTCCTGGAGTGATCATCAATGAATAACACATAGTACTCATATCCACTCAAGGAAACATGAGACATCCGACCGCTCTCATCGGAATGAATCAAATCAAGTATCCCAGTCGCTCTGCTGTCACTGCTGGGAAAAGGGGATTTGGCAAACTTGCCCATCGCACATCCTCTGCAAGTATCAAAGTGATCAGTACTGAACTCTGGCACACCCGTAGTGATCTCCCGCAAAGTCCTCAAGGCTCCATGATGCATGTGCCCCATCCTGCGGTGCCAAATCTCACACTGCTCAGAACTGCTAGCTCTGCTGTCGGTACTGCTGCTCAATGCCAAAAGGGACTGAAATGCAAACTTGTACACCTTTGCATGGCGTACACGTATCACTCTAGCTGAATCAGCTGGAGTGCCCCTGGGATACATCAACACCTGTCCTCCCCTGAATAGTATCTCATATCCTCTGTCCTCCAAAGCTGAGACGGATATGAGGTTCTTCCTCATCCCTGGCACATAAAGAACATCCGACACCTTCAAGGGAGGTTTGGACTCCCTCTGAAATGTCAATGTTCCCACACCGACTGCTCTAACAACTCTGTCATCACCGAGTACTACCTCTACATCAGTGCCACTCTCTGAAAGCTCTGAGAAGTACTCACGGACTCCTGTCATGTGACGTGAAGCCCCACTGTCCACATACCAGATACCCGAAGATGCTCCACTAATCGAGGGAAATGCCTGCTCCCTCTGAACCTCTATGGCAGATAATCCTGCACTAGAAGACTCACACGCAATGAACCCAAACTCCCGGTCAAAGCGATCTGCAAAGTCCTCAACCTCTGCTGAAGCTGCCATGCTCTGGTTCTTCCCCTTCTTCTTCTTCTCCGGACACACAACTGCATAGTGTCCCATCTTTTGACAATTCCAACACTTCACTTTGGAATAGTCCTTCTGTGTGTTATCCTGTTTACCTTTACCTTTGCCTTTGCCCCCACCATTGCTTGTGGAAGCCTGCTTCTTCCCTTTGCCTTTCTTGCGTCCTGCCAACAATGCTACATCCTCATCCTGCTCAACTGGCTTGGCTGCCCCAAGCTGACCTTTCCTGATCTCTGTCTGAATGCAATCATCCCAAAACCTCCCCCATGTGGGAAGGGTCTCACGTGCACAAACTCCATCAGCAAAGTTCATCCATGAACGGGGGAGGCCATTCACTGCAATCCGCACCAACTCAGTGGGTGGAATGGCCTCTCCAATCACTGCCAACTCATCTCTCACATTAGTAATCTTAGTGAGATATCCAGCTGCACTATCATTGCCCATCTTAATGGTCTTCATCTTCTCCTTCAGGACCATTTTCCGGTTCTCATTGGTACTCTGGTAGAGATTGGACAATGCTGTCCACATCTCATGAAAATTTCTCTTTCCTCTCACATGAGGAATGCAATGGTCTTTGATTCCGTCTAGAATCAGCCTCTTACCCTTGTTGTTCTTTTTATTATATGCTGCCAACTGAGTAGCATCAGTAGGCACATTCACAGGGTTCTGTGTGGTATGTACCATAATGTCCCAGACTTCTGCCTCCTCAAAGATACTCTGCATTCTCTCCTTCCAAATGCCGTAGTTGGAATGCCCATCCAACCTATCCTCCACCCTCAGTCCCAATGACATCCTGCTGTCCTAAAACTGAAAAATAACACTGCTGTAGTAAAGGTAAAAAATCTGCTGTTTGTGAAAAATCAGCTTGCTGGAATTTTCTGAGTGAAAAACTCGTTAGGGAAGTCGCAATTTTCTTCCTTGTCATTCCAAACCGCGTCAAAGACTCCTCTACCTCCCTCCGATACCATGAAGAAAATTGCTTCCCCACCTCGGTTTTCGCTTTCGCCCTTATTACCCAAAATCGTTAAATGCCCTTTCCCATAAACATACATTCAACAACTGGAAAAATAAATTTTGCTGAAAACACAAATTCTGGAAATTTTTCAGAATGCTGTAAATGCAGAAATAAAATAACAGCAGTAACAAACAGTCATTCAACACATCATAACTCAGTATTTTTGGTCAAGGTGACCCCGGAAAAACCCCCTACAACTCTTGGGGAAAACCAGTTCGAAAGCTCCTTCTTATTTCTGGAAAAATGCTTTTTACAGTGATAGAAATATTCAGCAAAATAAATAATCAGCAAACAGACTTTTACAACTTATCTCTTTTTCCGTGCTTAACCACCGCCTCGAAAATGTGCAAAAGTGAAACCGAACTAAAGAATAAATGCCGTGCGATTTCCTGAAAAAACGGCCCGCGTAAATTACAAAGATTAATTTCCTTCGTTGTGCGCCTCCTCTTTATGCAAACACACGCCGGGC
Source organism: Pinus albicaulis (assembly GCA_034641835.2). NCBI lineage: Eukaryota > Viridiplantae > Streptophyta > Pinopsida > Pinales > Pinaceae > Pinus > Pinus albicaulis. Next base: position 781,400,213 of record CM076580.1, read on the forward strand.
CAGATGGGTTTCTGGAATGCGTGTCCACTCGTATTAAATGTCGTCACACGGAATCGCTTCGATTTTTGTGCCGCTGAATCGCCCACAAAGCCGCATGCCTGTCTAGAGTGCTGCAAAGAAACAGCAACTTCTCCTCGAATTGTGGCTTCTCAGGCATTAAGGTCGCTTTGGAAAACAAGCACAAGTCAGACGACTCGCTCTTGAAATCGTGCCAAATCTGCCTTGAACTGTGTGCAAACTCTGCTGTACGGTCTTGCTGAAATATTGCCTTGGAATGTGTGCCAAGCTGCTGTCTCCTTCTCCTCACTGCTCAGAAATCTCCCTTGCTCTCTTGCTCTCCTTCTCCCAATCTGCTCATGAAAGAATGAATGACCTTTTCCTCCTTTTCCTCCTTTAACCTAACCCTAAGTGACTTTTGGGGAATCCCTAAATCCAATGGCTGAGATAGATTGAGATCTAGGGCTGAGATTAAATGCTCATTTAAATCTCACTTTTAATTCACCCCACTTTAATAAAGACGCACTTAGTCTTTTATTTCCAAAGTCACTTTTTCCTTTCTAATTTTATATTGACTTTATTTAAAGTCACTTTAACTTTAGTAACTTTATCACTTAAAGTCACTTTAAAATTAGATTTGACTTTATAACTTTATAAAGTCACTTTAGTAACTTTATCACTTAAGTCACTTTAAATTAGATTTAACTTTATAAAAATTTATAAAGTTACTTTAGGAAAAAAAATTAAAATTCTTTTGGACACTTTTTCCTAGGCCAAAAGATCAAAGCCTTAGGAACCACCTTGTCCACAAGATTCCAGGGTTCAACACTCCCTCTTATTGAGGAAGGTGTTCCTCACCACACCCATCTTGTCTCTCAAGTGTCAGACATGCTTGCCCCCGTGGTAAGGCTTTGGTAAGAATATCTACAACACAACTCCGCTAATTGGGAATATACTCAAGCTTCACGACTCCTTTCGAACATAGTCTCGATGAAGTGATATTTCTGGTCCTTGATATGCTTTATTTTGTCATGAAATATCGGATTATCGTGAGTTTAATGCAACTCGATTATCACGTAAATCATTGAAGGTCTCGGCAGTTGACCAAATAAGCCAAACAACATCTTGCGAATGCAGATGGCCTTCACAACTAGCTAGATCGTTGCCATATACTCTACGTGTTGAACTCATACCCTACATTGTGCACGTTTAAATTTGGTTTCATGACACCAACTGAACCCAACCCAAAACAACACTCGAAGTGCTCTTCCTGTCGAGCCCTGGCCCATCCGATTAGAATCAGTGTAACTGCCAATCTCCTCCATCCCCTGCTTATAGTCCGGACCATAATCCACTTGTCCCCTACAATCGCAAAATGTGTTTTGCGGCCCACCCAAGAACCTTCCCTGGCTCACATGAGCCCCGACTCATCGTGTTGGTTGCCAAACAAATATACGATCTAGTGTTGACCAAATACATCAAGGAACCAATCACTGTCATACGTGTGGGATCCACCAACTCCCGAATCGAAGCATGAAGCTTCTTCCGAGTTGGTGATCATTGGGTGAGCATGGTCTACAATCTCCATGTGGAATGCCGCGCCCGAGATGTATACAATATACTTCCCCCATCCCAGAAGAAATGCCCCTCCTCTTGCCACACCTCCAAACCCAAAAAGTAATGCATCAAGCCGATGTCCTTCATCTCAAACTCCAGAGCGCAAGATCTCTCTTGATTGCTCATGAGTCTCTCCGCACCCCATAATGACCAGTCATCCACATACGCACTTAAATTAGAGGCTCCTCACCTATCACAATAAAGTAAAGGTTCTGATGCCTCACTCTTTGTGAAACCCATCTCCAAGTAAGTATCTATCCACAGGAGTACCAAGCTCACAGGGAGCTTGATCGAGGCCATAAAGGGCCTTCTTGGTGCACACATGGGACTCCTTCCCATGCACCTCGAAAGCCACGTGTGCTCAATGTACACCTCCTCCGTATCAGCCATTGAGAAATGCGGTCTTCACATCCATCTGTGGATCTTCCAACCCATCTCTCTGCGCTATCGATATAATGGAGCGAATCGCGTATATCGAGGGCCACGGAAAGCGAAGGTCTCCTCATAATCAACTCCCTCTACAGGAGAACCCTCTAGCCACAAACCTCGCTTTAAATTTCAATCTGCATACGCATCATGCTTTACCTTGTAAACCATTTGGAAGTAACCACGGATTTTTGCCCTCGGGCCTCGGCACCACCTCCCAAACATCATTCTTCATGATAGAAGAATACTCCTCACATGGCCTCTCTCCACTCCTGGGCTAAGCGCCTCCTCATAGCTGTAGCTAGAACAGGGAATGGATGTTGTAGCAACCATTTTGCCATATAGCTCAAAACCTCTCGGGTGGTTGCTCTCTCGACGCCTCTTAGGCTCCGACGACGAACAGGCCTTGGCATCTCTCACAGTATCTGAAGCCACTTGGGCTTCCTCTTCCACTGACACACTTCTCCTGCAGGAGAATAAAACTCCCTCCCTCTCAACTTCATCCCCAAGCCTGAACTCCCAAGCTCGTTGTCCTCTACGCTCTGCGGAGTCAAACGCCGAGAATGCGAGTGATTATCTATCCATCGCGGACTCCTAGTGAAGCGCTCTGTGGGTGCTCTGCATCTTTGCCCATAGCTCCACCCCTCACGACTCTGCGAGCCACTCCCCACTTGTGGACATTCTGTGTCATAGTACCTCGGATCCTCCACGATCCACCCCCACTGAATCCGGATCCCCTGTACCGACCAGTGCTCCTGAGGGTGGCCGTCCAGATACTCTAACTCCCATGTGACCTCCTAAAGGCCCCTCCCTCCAGAACTTCACATCCCACTGACAACCTTCCTCTCGCGCAGAATGTAAATACGAAAGGCCTTGGAGGTCTCACCGCAGCCCCACAAAGATACCCTTCTGCAGTGGGCTCTAGTTTGTCCTCTTCTCCTTGGGTATGTAGGAGTATGTAATGCACCCAAAGATCGAAGATGACCCATATCGCTTCTTCGAGCCTCCTCCGTGAGTCATGTGCCCCAAGGCACGATGCGGACTCATGTTGGGCAACAGCGGTGTTGCGGGCCTCCGCCCACAAAAACAATGGTAACCCATGATCATGTAACATGGCACAGGCCCTCCGATGGATCATTCTTCCTCTCCCAACCCGTTCTATTTGGGGGTTGTAGAATAGTGAAGCTCCTCCCAATGCTTGCCTCGACACAATAGTCAACAAACTCTCCAAGGGTGTACTCTCCTCCATTGTCGAGCCGGGGGACTTGATCTTTCGACATGTTTGAGTGTCTCCACAAAATTTCGAACTCCACGGAAACCGCTTGAAGACCTCACTCTTGGTCTTGAAAATAAATCCAGGTCCTCCTGGAGTGATCATCAAATGAATAACACATAGTACTCATATCCACTCAAAACATGAGACATCCGACCTTCACATGGAATGAATGGAATCAAATCCAGTCTGCTCTGTTTGTCACCTCTTTTGGAAAAGGGGGATTTGGCAAACTTGCCCATCGCACCTCTTGCATGTATCAAAGTGATCGTCCCGAAATCTAGACACACCTATAGTGATCTCCCACAAAGTCCTCAAGGCTCCATGATACATGTGCCCCATCCCGATGCCAAATCTCACCTGCTCGTAGGCTCAGCTGCTTGCCAGGTACCTCTTTCCCGATGCCAAAAGGGCTAAATGCAAACTTGTACACCTTTGCATGGCGTACACATCCCTCTAGGGAATCAGTTACGGAGGTCCCGAGATACATCAACACCATGTACATCTCTGAACCCCCGAATAGTCATCCCTCCTCCTCCAATCCTCCAAAGAGATATGATATGAGTTCTTCCTCATCCTTGGCACATAAAGAACATCCGACACCTTGAGGGAGGTTTTGGGTTCTGCTATCAATGTCGTGTTCCCACCGACTACTGGTCAATTTTGTCAACATCACCGAGTACTACCTCTGTCGACGAGTTACCTCTCCTGGAAGCTCTGAGAAGCACCCACATCATGTGGACGTGAAGCCCCACCGTCCACATACCAGACACCCGAAGATGCTCCACTAATCGAGGGAAATGCCTCGCCTCTCCGAACCTCTGCGGCGTATAATCCCGCACTAGAAGACTCACACGTAATGAACCTAATCCTCCCACAAAGCGATCTGCAAAGTCCTCAACTCTCTCGTCGAAGCCGCCATGCTCGGGGTTCTTCCCCTTCTTCTTTCTTCTCTCTTCTCCTGACACACAACTGCGCATAGTGTCCCATCTTTCCTGGACACCCAACACTTCACTTTGGAATAGTCCTTCGTGAGTTATCCCGTTTTACCTTTACCTTTGCCTTTGCCCCCACCATTGCTTGTGGAAGCCTCGTTTCTTCCCTTTGCCTCTTGCCTCCCGCCAACAATGCTACATCCTCATCCCCGCCTCAACCGGCTTGGCCGCCCCAAGCCGACCTTCCCGATCTCTCGTCCGAATGCAATCATCCCAAAACCTCCCATGTGGGAAGGGTCTCACGCACAAACTCCATCAAGAAAGTTCATCCATGAACTGGGAAGTCATTCAACGCAACCGCACCAACTCGTAGGGTGGAATGGCCTCCAATCGCCTCAACTCATCTCTCACATTAGTAATCTTAGTGAGATATCCACCGCACTATCATTGCCCTTATCACCTTAATGGTCTTCATCTTCCTTCAGACCATTTTCCGGTTCTCATTGGTACTGGTAGAGATTGGACAATGTCGTCCACATCTCATGAAAATTTCTCTTTCCTCTCACATGAGGAATGCAATGGTCTTTGATTCCGTCTAGAATCCCTCTTTACCCTTGTTGTTCTTTTTATTATATGTCGCTTGCTTGAGTAGCATCGCAGGCACATTCATTGTGGTTCCCGTGTGGTATGTACCATAATGTCCTGTAGATTTCCGTCCTCAAAGATACTCGCATTCTCTCCTTCCAAATGCCGTAGTTGGAATGCCCATCCAACCTATCCCCCTCCACCCTCGGGCCCCCCTGACATCCTCGGGTCAGTCTCTAAAATCGAAAATAACACCGATGTAGTAAAGGTAAAAAATCTGGCCGTTTTCTAGAAAATCAAACTTTATTGGAATTTTCCGAGTGGAAAAACTCGTTAGGGAAGTCGCAATTTTCTTCCTTGTCATTCCAAACCGCGTCAAAGACTCCTCTACCTCCCTCCGATACCATGAAGAAAATTGCTTCCCCACCTCGGTTTTCGCTTTCGCCCTTATTACCCAAAATCGTTAAATGCCCTTTCCCATAAATCCATACATTCAACAAATCAAAAAATAAATTTTAATAAAACACAAATTCGAAATTTTTCGTATCGTCGTAAATGCAACAAAATAACAAAGAAGAATAAAACGTCATTCAACACATCATAACTCGTAGGCTAATTTTCAAGGTGACCCCGGAAAACCCCACAGCCTCTGGGGAAAACCAGCTTTTTAAGAGCCTCTTATTTCGAAAAATGCTTTACAAAGGAGAGAAATATTCGCAAAAATCAAGAAGTAAACTTACAACTTATCTCGCTCCGTGCTTAACCACCGCCTCGAAAATGTGCAAAAGTGAAACCGAACTAAAGAATAAATGCCGTGCGATTTCCTGAAAAAACGGCCCGCGTAAATTACAAAGATTAATTTCCTTCGTTGTGCGCCTCCTCTTTATGCAAACACACGCCGGGCCAGATGGGTTTCTGGAATGCGTGTCCACTCGTATTAAATGTCGTCACACGGAATCGCTTCGATTTTTGTGCCGCTGAATCGCCCACAAAGCCGCATGCCTGTCTAGAGTGCTGCAAAGAAACAGCAACTTCTCCTCGAATTGTGGCTTCTCAGGCATTAAGGTCGCTTTGGAAAACAAGCACAAGTCAGACGACTCGCTCTTGAAATCGTACAAATCGCTTTCGAATCGTGTGCAAACTCGCTGCATCGTTTGCCGAAATATTGCCTTGGAATGTGAGCGCCAAGCCGGCCGGCCTCCTTCTCCTCACCGCCCTAAATCTCCTTGCTCTTGCTCTCCCTCCTTCTCCCAATCCGCCTTCATGAAAGAATGAATGACCTTTTTCCTCCTTTTCCTCCTTTTTTAACCTAACCCCAAGTGACTTTTGGGGAATCCCTAAATCCAATGGCCGTAGATAGATTGAGATCTAGGGTCAGATTAATGCTCATATTTAAATCTCACTTTTAATTCAATTCCCACTTTAATAAAGACGCACTTAGTCTTTTATTTCCAAAGTCACTTTTTCCTTTCTAATTTTATATTGACTTTATTTAAAGTCACTTTAACTTTAGTAACTTTATCACTTAAAGTCACTTTAAAATTAGATTTGACTTTATAACTTTATAAAGTCACTTTAGTAACTTTATCACTTAAGTCACTTTAAATTAGATTTAACTTCTTATAAAAAATTATAAAGTTACTTTAGGAGAAAAATTAAATTCTTTTGGACACTTTTCCCTAGGCCAAAGATCAAAGCCTTAGGGAACCACCTGTCCTCCGGTACCAAATTTCAACAAGCTCTTCAAGAAGGAAGGTTGAATTGGTCTTGGAGGGGTCTCAGTCTTGAGTCTAGAGGTCTTGGTATTCGTCATTTGAAGATTCTATAAGAAGAGAAGAACTTCTCATGGGTTATTCTCTCTAGGAGAGGTTTTGGCCCTAGCTAGCAGCCTATATCTTGTGTCCACTTTGGTCTATTGATCTTAATGTGTTTGGTAGTTGTTTGATGATTAGAACACTATAATAACAATAGAATAAGAATCTAATAATCATAAGAACTACAACTTGAAGTAAAAGAATATCACAAGCAGTTATCAAAGTAGAGAGAAATCACATCTAATCTAGTTGCCCTAGATTTCTCAACATGGTTTCAGAGCTAAGGTGACAAGGAAAGGCAGCTTGAAGATCACTCAATTGAAATAGGATACATAAGGGCCACATATAAGAGGAAGAGCATCAAGGAGAACGAGTCATCACTTCACAAAGACCCTATCATCTTTAAGGAAGAACTCTGGAAAGAAGAAAAGAAGACCTCAAGGATCCTACCTCCATCTTAAAGAAAAAAGGACTCTATACATTTGAACCAATTTGTGAAGCCTTCACATTCTACATCATAATCCAAAGAAAGCAAGAAGAACACTTCATCATCAAAGGAATCAAAGTGATCTCCCTCATATTGAAGGAAAGAGCACATCTCAAGCATCTTTGAAGGAAGAAGATCTCTCCTTATCTAGAAGAAGAAGCATTGTGATTTTGAAGAAGGAAGATCATCCCTACTTATAAAGCTCACAAGAAGACATTATCAACAAAGGAAGCATCTACTGGAAGATGTCATAATCAAGAAGGCATCTTCATTTGTCAAGTAAGTATTTTATATTTATGTCTCAATCCACAAATCAAATGACTACTTTCTGCAAGGAGAACAATAAACTTGTTGGGACATCAAACTACCTTGCACGGAAGAAGAGAATAGATTTAATTCTCACAAAAAATGAAGTTATTGATTATGTCATGGGCTCAATCACCAAACCTCCATAAGAAAAATCTCAAGCATTGTCAAAGTATATGAAAGGAGAAATAAGGGCTCAAGAATCCTCATTGAATCTATCAAGGATTCTCTCAATCCCTTCATCGCAAAATTGAAGTCATCAAAGTCTATGATAAGTTGGTAGAGTTGTACTATGTAATTACAGCTGGAGAAATAATATCTTTAAGAACCAAATTTGTACAAAATGAATGTATCAAAAGAAGGGGTAGCTTCATATCTCATGAAGGTATCTCAAATTAGAGATCAACTACAAGAACTAGGAGAAACAATGTCAGATCCAGAGATGGCCACTTGTGTACTTAATGCAGTACCAGATGAATGGGGCAATTTTGTATCAAGCATGTATGGGAAAAAGGAAACTACACCATTCAGTGATCTATGGTCATTATGTAAGATTGAAGAAACCAGATTAAAAGCAAAGAATGACGTTGGGTCAAATGCGCAAACACAAGCATTTGTAGCTATGACAAGGAAGAAAGGAAAGTTTGGAATGTTTGAGCCTCGAAAGGGATTTCAAAAGAAAATTGACATATCTAAGATCTAGTGTTATGAATGTAATGAATATGGGCACTTTAAGAGCAGTTGTCCTAAACTCAAGAAGGGCAACAAGAAAAGGAAAGAAAGAAGTGAAGCCCATGTAACTGAAGAAATAGAAGAACCAAAAGAGAAGACATCAAAGAAGGAAGAAGTGAGAGACCTCTACTATGAAAGGTCTCTGATACATTAAGTTTATTTTTCAAGACAACAATCATGGTAGGAAGCATTATAGTTATGATAAGATGCATTACAGCAGATGGCATCATACTAGAAGCATGAAAGGATAGCAGAAACAGCAACTTGCATGGCTCCTATTGCCTCTGCGCTGCCCCTGTTAGGCTCTTGGCTGGACTGCATAGCTCTGACTGCCTCTGCGCTGGTCTGGAATGCTCCTTCTCTGCCCTCGTTGTACTCTTGCCCTGGGACTAGACCATCCCCCTCACCAATGCTGCCCCTCACTGCAACTGAAACACTTCTGAAATTCGTAGCAAACCACGCCCTAGAATCTCAACTTAACTTCAGTGCTCCACCTATGTGTGTGCTCTCCAACTGACCCCAAGCCCTTCTCTTATATTTTTCTCCTTGGAAAACCAACGGTCGTGATCTAATCTCTAATCGACGATTAAGATTAGAAGTTGATTAATCCACGTCACTTAAGTCATTCTCATCACATGTTTAATTTAATTAACCTTAATCTTTTAATTTTCCTAAGTTAGACTTAGGGTCCTTAATTAAAAAGATTAATTAATTAAATATCTCTTAAACCGGATGGAATTCTTCAAAACGGTTCCCGAGTCTTGGAGATCTCATGTACTCCAGCTCCTCCACACGATTTGGGAGCTAGAGCACATCCGATGCTACCCCAAAATCTCAACATTGTAGATCAAGGTTACTTGGTGTTGGGATTTTGAGGTACCATCGAATGTGCTCTAGCTCCCAAATTCGGTGGAGGAGCTAGAGTACATGAGATCTCCAAGACCCAGAAAGCGTTTGGAAGAATTCCATCAGGTTTACCGTTTAAGAGATATTCAAATAATTAATCTTTTTAATTAAGAACCCTAACTCTAACTTCGGAAAATTAAAGATTAAAGTGAATTAAATTAAACATGTGATGAGAATGACTTAAGTGACGCAGATCAAGCAGCTTCTAATCTTCGCCGTCTGTAGGAATTTACAGAGTAAGTTTCGTAGATCAATAACCAAAGGTCACCTCTCACAAATAGATCACAAATTAGTACACCAGTATAATCACGTGGTTAAAACCCTCAAAGAGGGAAACAGTCCACGGCCTAAGCCAACGCGACCACTTCAGGCAATTTATTAATATAAAAAGAAAAGTTACATATGTTTCTCTCATAAATGGTTACCGAACAAATGACCCTCCATGCTCTTTAAATAGAGATCATGGACCAATCGGGTGTTAAGTCACAAATCAAGTCTCGTTAATACCGAGGTGAGAGATAACCGTCGGATCACTACAAATCATGACCGTCGGATTATAAGTTACAAATGTACATGGTAAAGAAACACACTTTACCTAACTCTACACTAGACTAAGTTATTCTTAACTATTTCCTATGTGTCGGAATATCCTAACATCCCCCCTTAAGAACAACTTGGGATAAGACTGAAGGATTTACAAAGGTGACACAAAAGGACACTATTTCCTATGTGTCGAAATATCCTAACATCCCCCCTTAAGAACAAATTGGGATAGGATTGAAGGATTTACAAAGATGACACAATAGGAGAAGGAAGGAGGCATTAGAGCCTATCCCCCCTTAATGACAACTTTCCTGAACTCCAAGCATGGATCGAAGTTTGGTAAACTTCGCTTATATGAGAGCCTTTGTAAAGATATCGGCTACTTGATCATTGGTTGACAGTACTGCACTTCAAGAACACGATCATGAATGAGCTTTTTGATAAAGTGTATTTGGACTTCAATGTGTTTCATACGCTGATGCAGAAATGGATCTTTACATAGTTGAATGGCACTCTGATTATCACACCAAAGTGTAGTTGGATGCTGCTGATGAAGACCAAATTCAGGCAGGATCCAACGATGCCACATGGCTTCCTTGCTGGCTTCAACTGCACCATGATACTCTGCTTCTGCTGAAGAAAGAGAGATGGCACTTCGTTTCTTACAAGACCAAGTAATAGGTCCTGAACCAAGAGTGAATACATATCCTGCAGTAGACTTTCGATCATCAGGGTCACCAGCCCAATCAGAATCAGTGAAACCAATCAACAATGGAGATGCTCATGTACTGTAATGAATCCCGAACTGAACTGTACCTCGAATATATCGAAGTATTCTTTTAGCTACTTTCCAGTGACTTTCATGAGGTTGGTGCATAAACTGAGCGACAAGACCAACGGCAAAGGAAAGGTCAGGACAGGTATGGGTTAGATACAGAAGTTTACCAACAAGTTGACGGTATAAGGTAGCATCAACTTCAGGGGTAGTACAAGTGACTGAAAGCTTGAATCCAAATTGAAAGGGAGAAGGGGTTGGCTTATAGTCTTCCATGTGAAAGTGGTGTAGAAGATCATAGGCATACTTGGACTAAGAGAGGGTAATGCCTTCCTTGGATTGCAAGACTTGAAGACCAAGGAAATAATGCAAGTGTCCTAAGTCTGTCATTTCAAACTTCATTTTGAGGCTAGACTTCACATGTTTTATATGGTTTGGATCACTACCAGTAAGGATAAGATCATCAACATAAAGAACAAGGATGGCAAAGGACTTACCCACTTTCTTGGTGTAGACAGTATTGTTTGAATGACACCTAGAAAAGCCATTATCTAATAGAAATATATCCATTTTGGCATACCAAGCCCGAGGAGCTTGTTTGAGACCATAGACAGACTTCCTAAGGCGAAAAACAAGGCTAGAGTTGTTTTGGATAAAGCCAGGGGGTTGTTCCATGTAGATTTATTCATGCAAATCTCCATGTAAGAAGGCGGATTTAACATCTATCTGATGTTCTTCTCATTTAAAGGAGGCAGCAAAGGAAAGAACAAGGCGGATAGAGTTCATTTTGGCAACAGGGGAGAAGGTTTCAATATAGTCAATGCCTTCAACTTGTGAAAATCCTTTAGCGACAAGACGAGCTTTATGTCTATCCCTTTTTCCATCTGGTCCAAACTTTGTTTTGTAAACCCATCTGCATCTGACAAGTTTTCTTCCTTTTGGAAGAGGAACAAGATCCCAAGTATCGTTTTCCAATAAGGAACGATATTCTTCATTCATAGCTTCATCGCAATCTGGATGACTGGAAGCTTCTTCAAAGGTTTCTAGATCAGGATTTTCTGGAACTTGAGCCAAAAAGGAAGAGGCTCTTTCGAACTAAGAACGTGTATGTCGTCGATCTGCAGGGTCACCTGCAAGAGAACCTGCTGCATCCCGATTAGAGCGAACCCATCTTGTAAGTTGTGGAGTAAAAGGAATACTTTCAAGAGGTGGAGGAGGATTGTCATCCTCGCTGTCATCATCTGAACTAGAAGGAATGCTATTAAAAATAGAAGAGAGAGAGAGAGGTGGCACATATGTCGAATCAGGCTCGCAGGCCAAAGGTGGCACACCCGCCGAACTAGGCTCGCAGGCCGATATATTTTCATCAAACTTTACATCTCTTCTAATGATTATATTTTTGGATTTTGGTTGAAGAAGTCTATATCCTTTAACATTTTCAGAATATCCAACAAAAATACATTTTTCACTCTTAGGTTCTAAGGCTTTATGTTTCGCATCTGGAATATGGGCCCAAGCATCACTTCCAAAAACACGAAAGTGACTTACATATAGTTTGATTGAGCTCCAAGCTTCTTCTAGAGTTATATTCTTTAAAACCTTAGTAGGAGTGCGATTTACTATGTAATTTACACAGTTAATGGCTTATGCCCAAAAATTGAGACCAAGTCCTTTAGATTGAAGCATACAATTAGCCATTTCTTTTAAGGTGCGATTCTTCCTTTCAGCTACACCATTTTGTTGTGGAGTATATGGAACAGTATGTTGCAATTGAATGCCATGCTTAGTGCAGAAGTTGATAAATTTGTTGTTAACATATTCTCCGCCATTGTCTGATCTTAACTTAAGAATTTGATGTCCATATTGTTTCTCAACAAAGACCTTAAAGGCCAAGAACATGTTAAAAACTTCACTCTTGAGTTTTAAGAAATATACCCAAGTGCGTCTAGAAAAATCATCAATGAAAGTTAAGAAGTACTTGCAACCAGAGAAAGAAACAAGAAGTGGACCACATAAATCACTGTGCACAAGTTGCAAAGGGGCTAAAGCGTGCCAAGAGGCACGTTTGTCAAAACTATCTGAATGATGTTTTCCGAGTACACATCCAGAGCAAACACCATCTCGGCAAGATACCATAGGAAGGCCCGTCAACATCTTTTCCTTACATGGAGTTTGAAGAGAGCGATAGTTTAAGTGACCAAATCGCGCATGCCAAAGTTTGCTCACATCATCATTATGAGCAACAAAAACAGAGGGAAGACATGATGACCCAAAGTTGTCAAACTTATACAACCTGGTGGAATCATCAGCAATGCCACTAGCTAAAATATGTTTAGGATCTTTGAGGTCCTTGATTACAACATCATGAGGTGAGAATTCTACTATTTTCCCTTCACCTGAATGAGTTATCTGATAAACAGAAAGAAGATTGCATGACAAGGTAGGAACACATAGTACATCATTAAGTTGACCATTATCTAGATGAATGGTTCCAGATCCCACAACACTAAGAGATCTATCATCACCAACATAAATATGCTTCGTGTTACAATCATTTAAAGAAAAAAACATGGATTTATTTTTAGCCATGTGGTAAGAAGCTCCAAAATCAATGAGCCACTCATGAGAAGGAGAAGAAGAAGATACATTTAATGCATAACCAGATCTTGATGCTTGACAACCATAAGCATAAAGTGCCATTCCTGAAGATGAAGGTGAAGAGTGCTTCAAATTGATGTTGTGCTTCTTCATTGCTGCTTCTAAGGCTTCCATCTTCTTGAAACATTTGGACTCTAAATGGCCATCCCGATTGCAAAAGTTGCAATGTCTATCTGTCTTCTTCCCTTTGTTTTGATTTGCCTTATTATTTTGTTGATTTGATTTTTCAGTTTGCGGCGGAAATTGCTTAGGGCCCTTGTTTGGTTTAGGACCATATTTTTTTGGATACTGCTTCTTGGGATTCTTTTGATATGGTTGTTGTTGGGCTGCTAAGGCTTTCTTAGAAGCATTTCCAGAAGTGATAAGACCAAGGTGTAAGAGTTTGTCTTGTTCTCTTATCAAAGAATCGCAAAAGGCATCAAAAGAGGAGTTCTTGTAGGTGGTTCCTGAAGAAATGATGGCTTCTCTAGTGGAATGGAAGGTAGAAACAAATACAGAGTATGCAGGGCCAAGCTTAGCAAGAATGCAATAAATGAGACTACCATCTTCCTTTTTGATCTTACAACCTTCTAAAAGAATTCGAATGGTCTTGAATTTGGACAAAAAAATTTCAATGGAGGAGGAATTATTGGGGTCCAAAGTAAGCAACTCATTTTCAAGCTGGTGGGCCCTGATTTGATTTTGAATGCCAAAAACAGTTTTTAGCTTTTCCAGGGCTTCATCAGGGGTGTCAATGTCAAGGATATGAAATCGAAGATCTTGAGCAATGGACATTCCTATCAACCCTCGTGTTTGATCTTGTTTATTTTCCCATTTAGCAGCTTTATCATCATCAGAAGGTTTAGTTTATTATTCTGTGGCTATTCTATAAAGCCCTTTACTTCTAAGTATATCTACCATGTGAGGTGGCCATTGGAAATAATTGGTGCTATTAAGAATAACCGGGCATGCACTTTCAAATTATTTTTTTTTAAACTGAAGCGGAGAAAAGCTGAAACTAACTGCTCCAATGGAAAGATCTCGAAAAATTAGGCCGTTCCAAAAAACACAGCTCAAAAAACGGCTTTCGGATGAAGAAGTTATGCCTTATGAAAAATCTGAGTTGTAGATGCCGAATAGTTACGAGAACGGAATGAAGTGCGGCTTTTTTTTTTTAAAATCCGCCCCTTTTAACAAAAACTTTTTTTACAAAAGAAGCTTGAGAAGGAGACTTGAACCCAAGACCTCTATTCTCATAAACTAACCCCTCACCAAGTGAGATAGTAAAGGGGTCACGTTATTGCTTGAAAGGAGGAAGGGGGGTTTTTTCTTTTTCTTTTTTTTACTCTTCGGTGTGAGTGCCTTTTCCTGCACAAAAAAACACAAAAACCAAGCAAAAAAGAAAATGAAATGCAAAGCCTTGCGGCAAAATGTTAGATTTTCGGTTAGCCTTACTGGAAACTATCAATTTTTTCACTATTTATGATTTCCCGAGATCACACAAAGACGAGGGGAAAGAGCATACGTAGCAAAAAAAAATCCATTTTCCTGTTTCTGATTTGCCAAGATCGCACGCAGCGCACAGCAAAGAGCATACACAGAGAAGAGGGTATAGATCCGACAAATAAATAAAACCTAAAAACCGAAAATAAAGAAAGGGAACCGAAAGAAGCAGAACTATTAACAAATATAACTGCAAAATAAATGCTTTATACCTCCAGATCTAAATTGTCATAACTTGGGCAGCCGGAAACCTTTTCGCATGAAACAAAAGGCGTTCCTCACTGTAACAGACCCTCCGAACACAACCGAGCAATTCTCCAAACCCAAAAATGTTCAGAAATAGATCTACAAAACGGCATTCGCATGCAGTCAAACCGGCTTCGGATTTTGATCAACAACGGACACGGCCCTCAAAATAGCTCTGATACAATGTAGGAATTTACAAGGTAAGTTCCGTAGATCAAGAACCAAAGGTCACCGCTCACAAACAGATCACAAATCAGTACACCAGTGTAATCACATGGTTAAAACCCTCAAAGAGGGAAACAGTGCACGGCCTAAGCCAACGCGGCCACTTCAGGCAATTATTAAGATAAAAAGAAAAGTTACATATGTTTCTCTCATAAACAGTTACCGGACAAATGACCCTCCATGCTTTTTAAATAGAGATCATGGACCAATCGGGTGTTAAGCCACGGATCAAATGTCATTAATAAAGAGGTTAGAGATAACCGTCAGATCACTACAAATCGTGACCGTCGGATTATAAGTTACAAATGTACATGGTAAAGAAACACACTTTACCTAACTCTACACTAGACTAAGTTATTCTTAACTATTTCCTATCTGTCGGAATATCTTAACACTGTCGATTAGAGATTAGATCACGGTCATTGGTTTGCCAACGAGAAAAGCATAAGAGAAGGGCTTGAGGTCAGTTGGAGAACACACACATTGGCAGAGCATTGAAGCTAAGCTGAAATTCTAGAGCGTAGTTTGCTAAGAATTTCAGAAAGAGTTTCCAGTGTAGTGAGGGGCAGTATTGGCGAGGGATTCTGAATCCAAGGCAAGAGTACAACAGCGACACAGAGGCAGCCAAATGCTACGCAATCCAACTAGAGCCCAACAGGGGCAGCACAGAGGCAGCAAGGGCCACGTAGGGCTGACGCGGGCCCAGTCAGGGGAGCGCAGGGGCAACATAAGCCCTTCGGGGGTGACACGGGCCCTTCCAGAGCAGCGCAAAGGCTGACGCAGAGGGTTGAGGAGCAGCATTGGGGTTTCCGGTGGGCCAGAAAGTGCTTGAGTTCTGTAAATCCCATTTGAGGGTGTGAATCAACCATATTTTCTGTCTCCGAGAGAAAGAGGTATAACTGTTGTGATTTTTTCTGTAGGGCCAACCATGTCTGGTGCCCAGAAATTGTTGTATTAAGAATCTGCTTAATAATAAAACCCTCCAGAGCTAGCTGCACCGGTTTTCTCGCATTGGGTTTTTCCAGGGACATTTGTCTGAAAATCTGTCACTTTGTCATATGAGCGTGCTATTCAGTGAAGGATTTGTATGCGTAGGTTGCTATTTGTGTTTACTTCGTTGTTTTTCTGAATATTCAGATTAATAACTTGTATGATTAATCAAGTAGGAGAAGTAAATCAATGGTTAGCAGTAGGGTTTCTTAGATTAAGAAATTTTCACACTTGGGAGCAGGAGTGGGAGCAGGGAGCGACATTTTCAAACGCTCCAAGTTCGGGAGCGAATTTTTATATAATATATATTTTTATATATTTTGATGCATATATGTCAACAAAAGCATGTAAATGATGAATTAGATATAAATAAACATAAAAACATTGATTGAACCATATAACATCAATCATCTAGAAGTTATAATCTTCATCAACCACATCCATGAGTTAGTAACATACAACATATCGAGTCTCGTGATTCATCAATCTTAAAGTTTCAAGCTTTCAAAATTCAATATATAACATTTATCATCATTGATCACTAAAGTTGTAACTTGTACTTGTAACCATTACCATTACCAAGTAACCAAGCGATAACAAAGAATATCTGACATGAAATGAAATGTTTCAACTTTCATGAAGCATCATATTCATAATTCATTACCAATGAGTTATAAATGCCAACTTCAAACTTCAGACTTAAATTGCCATATATTGTTTACAAAATATACCATAATAAATATGAAAGGGTCAATAGCTATAAAAAGTACTAGAAACTAAAGAAGACAAGTAAATCTACTATCTACTGCTTGACCCTCTTGCCACAAGAAATTACTAATTTTTTGTCTCGTGCTTTAATGAGAGTCTCCTCCTGCATAGTCGAATGACCTTGGTGCTCTTGATTAAATACAAATTCCATACCCTAGTACATGACAAAATTCAATGGAAACATTGCAATCCTGAAATCCTGAAAATAAAAAACAAAAATAAAAATAAAGATAAGTCTGTTGGATTTTGGGAGAAATCTAAAATTCTACTTTCTCCATACGAAATCCAATGAGGTCAAAACCACTCTCAAACATTCTGAGCCATTTCATGGTACCGTTAAAAATTTAAGTAAACTTTTACTGTAAGAATTTAACATTACCATGAACTGCATATCAACACTAAGGCCATAGGCTTGAACTTTAGGCTGCCCCACTCAAAAAAAATTATTTCAGCTCCCTCTATCACTCTTCAATTGGCAGGGTGCGAAAAAAAATTTAGGGAGCGCGCTCCAGGAGCGGATTTGAGGGTTGCGGGGGTCGCTCCCCCTCAACCCTGGTCTAGATGATCACATGAAAGAAAAGGTATGCATATATTTTGGTAACTTTTAATAGATAGATAAATTCATATTAGCTGCAAATAGGATGGTTAGAATGCTCTATCTCATGACCATGATTAAAGAAGAAAGAAAATACATGAAGGCATAAGTTTGGCATATTACATAAAGGCATGATGGAATCTACATACTATATGACTCACTAAAGAATATGAGGAGGTGAGGAACAATTGTTACTATGCAAAGGGAGCTATGTATAGAGATCTCGTTGAAGTAGTATATAAAGAAGTTGAAAGGAGAGTTCATAAAAATGTATCTACAACTACTTAGATAAGATGATTATCAAGATCTGATAACAATTAGAAGGATTAGCTATGACATCTCCATGAAGAAGTTATGAGGACTCCGATAAGTATAATGAAGAAGGAGAACCTTGGTAATAGATGTCTTGGAGATGGATTCGTATAGTATACAAAAAATGCTGATATTGTAGAGGTAAATGTTATAACGAAAGGCCATCATATAGAAGTAATTCTATTTTTGAAGTTCACTTTTTAAAAGGCAAGCATCTGTTTGGATTGGAATAGGGCTATCAGCAGAAGGTTGTAATAATTTATCTACAACTAGTACACATAAATTTGGATAGATAACTTTGGAAGGAACACAACTTGGAAGAGGTAGCACTATAAAAGATAGCCAGATGATGACAAAGAAGATCACTTACCGATGAAAAGAAGGATGACATGACTAGCATTAATTGGTTAAATATTATGTTTCATTAAAGGGAAGTGATGTAGAAGATGTTCGAAGCCCTACGAAGAAGTTATGAAAGGAGATGGCTCAAAGATAAAGAAGTTTAAGTTTATTCAAGACATAATGATGTAGAAAGAGGAGCCCTACAAGCAGCTGATAGTACCATGATCTCCACCGAAGAGCAGATAGTTGATATTGGAAACAAATCCCTAGTTAAGAGGGAGCTTGGGTATATTCCTTTCATGTAAAGGAATGAATAGATCCTCCCTATTTGAGAGGGAGAGATAGACACATCATTCTTGTCTTCACGTCATGAAGAAAGAATAGAGAATTGGATAAGTATTTGAAGCCTATACAGATACTATTTGAGGAAAAGGTAGGGCATCCAATAGGCAAGAGCAGTCGAAGAGTGTTAAAATTTGGGTACCAGAGGACAAGTGGCTCCCTAAGGCTTTGATCTTTGGCCTAGGGAAAAGTGTCCAAATTGATTTGTACTTTTCTCCTAAAGTGACTTTATAAGTGGTAAAGTCAATTTATTTAAAAAGTGACTTTATAAGTGGTAAAGTTACAATCTAATTTCTAAGTGACTTTATTAAAGTCAATGAAAAATTAGAAAGCGAAAAAGTGACTATGGAAATAAAAGGCTAAGTGGGTCTTTATTTAAGTGGGTGAGTTAAAAAATATAACGTGAGAATTAAATGCACATTTATTCTCATCCCTAGATCTAAATGAATCTCAACCATTAGATCTTAGGGTTACCCAAAAGGTCACTTAGGGTAAAAGGAGAGGAGAAGAGGAAAAGATCAATTCAGTCTTTCAAGAGCTATTGAGAGAAGAGAAGAGGAGAGCAAGGAGAAAATTTTCTGAGCAGTTGAAGGAGAGCAGCATCTTTGGCACGCATTCCAAGGAGCTATTTCAGCAGTCCGTCCAGCACATTTACCAAGGTAGAATCCATACAGCAATCTTGAGCACAAATTTCGAGGTAGGGAAATGCACAAAAATCGAGGTGAGAGGACAGCTTACTAAAGGCACGAATTCCAAGGCTATTGGGCATGTTTTCCGAGTAGTTGGGCACAATTTTCAAGGAGAAAGTACAATTGTACTTTTTCGTACATTCCATACAGCAATACAGCCTCTCTGCAGAATTTTGGGCACATTTTTCAAGGAGTTTGGACAGCATTTAATGTTGTTATTTTCTGCTCTAATTTTTTGTCGCTGTTGGCATGTTTTCCAAGGCGAAGTATAAGCACGAAAATCGAGATAAGTTGTATATTTTGGTTGCTGGAATTTTTGTTGTTTTTCAGTTTCTCTATAACAGCATTTCCATAAATAAAGAAGAGCTCTCAAACTGGTTTTCCCCAAAAGTTGTAGGGGGTTTTTCCAAGGTCATATTGACCAAAAATTACTGTGTTATTTTCTGTGTCATTGTCATTATTTTCCTATGTCTTATTTCTGCATTTTCAGCAGTTGCAAAAATCTCCAAATTTGTGTTTCAGAAAATTCGGTCATTTCCAAATTTTAGTATTTATGTCATGTTCAGATTTAAAACTATAATATATATGCATGGAGTGATAAGGAAAACTAATAACCGGAGTGGGGGTAGAAATTTCTGCAAATTTCTACAAAGAGGAGATTCCTTAAGGATGTGTAAATCCAAGAGGGGAATGGTCCTAAAAGGACATACCTTGTGAACATCGGGATGGGGTATGTGCCTTGAGAGACAATGATGAAGGTGTCTATAAATCATTGTCTCCCCGGCATTGTGCTCAAATCTAGTGGAGATATAGACTTGTTAGTCAAGGCCTTGCTATGATAATGTCGGTTGATATGATCAAATGCACTGTGTTGACCACTCTGTGTCAACGACCCCATAGCAGTACACCCCTTTTTTCGCAAAAGGATCCATCATGTTCGAGTGTCCGTGCCATTCAAATTTCATCATCAGTTGACAGTTTGTAAATGATGTAAACCCATTCTGCATGTTTATAATGTAAATGATCTTAGTAAGACCATCATGCATGTAATAACCTAGGTAAGTTTATTATTGTAAATTTTCGTAGATGTTTTATGCTTGATGCAACTTTACTTTTTATCCCAATATCAGTCAGCAATCACATAAACAAGAAAGTAAAATGTTGATAGAACATACCAGTAGATCGACAGAAGACAAGCCAAAAAATATAAGTGTGTTGGTGCGTTACAGCGATCAACAGGATGCTTCAACTAGCAAAGTCTCAATACGGTCAGCCAACCAGAAGTGTCACACAACCCTCTAGGACAGCCAGAACAGTCAACCCCAAAAGTCAACGTTGTCAGTCAACGATCAACGCAAATAGCGGCAGTAGCAAGGTCAACACAGCCAAGTCAAAGTCAACATCCAACCTCGGGAATTGTGCCAAAAAATGCGGATTCAGAAAATCGAAAGTTTGGGAGAGTTTCAAGTCAATTTGACCATGTGTTGACCAAAGTCAACGCTAGTCAACACTGCAGTAAACCCTAGGTCGAAAACAGAAAAGTCTCCTTGCTGCAATTTCCCACGTGTGAAGAGAAGAGCCTCCAAGGTGATCGAACCAATCAGATGAGGAGAGAGAAATGTGTGAGGATGGGGATGAGGAAATGTCCCTTAACGTTGACCAATTTATATCCATCAATGAGGGTGTGTGGACACAACTATCAAGTACAAAACCTTCTCAGTTAATCCCCACATATTTTGAATAAATTCAAAATAAATGTTTTTCTCATCGGATCAAGATGATCTTTAGATCGATCTTGCACCTCTCTGAAAGAGGAATCCAATAAAAATATTGGCATCTTCATCTGAGCATCACAACATGGAGTTTGGACCTAGTTGTCCAAAATTAACACTCCCTCTCAACTAGGGAGAACTCCATCCACCTGTGCAATCCAAACATTGTGCGTCATCCCGTTGTAACTTGCTTTGTTGGCTTCTTTATTTCAGAACAAAAGTGGGTCAGTCACAAAGACATCATCCCTGGCTGACAAATTTAGCCTAGAGGTTTGAAACCTCTATAGGACTCAAAAAGAGTCTCATACCAACCCGAAGTTGGTTTACCTGACCCGAAGTCAATTGGAGGTCTCAAACCTCACTATACTTGATCCCAAATCAAGTGGTTGGACCGTGCCATCGTAGATAGAGAGTGCGGAAATCTCTAATGCGTCCATCAGTCTTTTCTACTAGTCACTAGCTTTTCCCACCTCACTGGCCAAATGAGAGGTACTTCCCATGAGTCTGGGACTCAAATGGGTAGGATGCATACGGGGCATAGATCATGAGAGGTGAACCAACTCAATCATCATAATAGTGGAGCAGAAGCACACCAACAAGGTTCGGCAAGCCTAGCGCTGTGGTTGCTTATAGCTCCGAGAAGCTATCCCCAAAGCCCCCCAGAGCTCCAAGAGCTCATCATCCAACATGACCCTCAGCATAGGGTCGTTCCACGATACCAAGATTCTCACGGAAGGTTAGGAACTTGACCTTCCCCAAGGGCTTTGTGAGAATATCCGCGACCTGCTCATCAGTTCCTATATGATCGAGCCTTATGGCACCTCGCTGTACCATATCCCGGATAAAGTGGTACCTGGTATCAATATGCTTGGATCGATCGTGGAACACGAGATTCTCATAAAACTGAATCCCACTCTAGTTATCACAGAGTATCACGGTGGTATCTAGCACATGACCGAACAGCTCACTGAAGAGCTTTCGCAACCAAACTTCTTCACAGCAGGCCATACTCGCTGCAATGTATTCCGCCTCCACGGTGCTCAAAGCCACCGACTTCTGCTTCCTGCTCATCCATGATATCGAAGCAGAACCAAGTGTGAAGCAGCATCCCGATGTGCTCTTACAATCCACCACACTGCCAGCCCAATCAGCATCAGTATATCCATGGAGTGTCACACTCTTGACAGTGTATCTCAGCCCATGGTTTATCGTGCCCCGAAGATATCTCAACAGATTCTTGACACCAACCCAATGAAGTTGATGAGGCTCAACCATATGTTGACTCAAAGTGTTCACTGCAAAACATATGTCCGGACAGTTGTTCACTAAGAACATCAGGGCCCCTACGAGTTGACAATACTCAGTAGGATTTGCTAGCACAAGCCCAGCAGCGCTGCCACTCAACTTCTTAAAGTTGAGCTCCATCGGTGTCGACACGAACTTGCAGTCCACCATACCAAATCCTTCCAGAAGCTTCACAATATATTTTCCTTGAGAAAGGAAAATCTCGCCAGGTCTCTGCTAGACCTTCAGGCCTAGGAAGTTGTGCATCAGTCCTAGGTCCTTCATCTCGAACTCAGCAGCGAGCTCCCTCTTGCACTGATGAATGAGAGGGTCGGCATCTATCAAGAAGAGGTCATCCACATACAACACCAGAATGAGAGGATTTTCTCTATCAACCTTGAAGTAAAGGTTTGGATCAACATTACTACGAGTGAAGCCCAACTTCATAAGGTAGTTATCTATCCTCTCGTACCAAGCTCTGGGTGCTTGCTTCAACCCATAGAGGGCTTTCTTCAACCTGCAGACATGGGTGTCCCGATCTTGGACTTCGAACCCCAGAGGTTGCTCCACATGCACCTCTTCCTTTATCGCACCATGCAGAAATGTGATCTTCACATCCATCTGATAAAGACTCCATCCTTGCGTAGCAGCAAGGGCTATGATAGATCAGATTGTGGTATATCGAGCCACAGGTGCAAATATATCATCATAGTCTACGCCTTCCTTCTGAGAGAAGCCACGGGCAACAAATCTTGCCTTGAACTTTTCAGCGCTTCCATCAGATCCATGCTTGATCTTGTAGAGCCATTTTGAGGTGACAACTGCTTTGTCCTTCGCTCTTGGAACCACATCCCAGACATCATTCTTCGTAATGGACTCATATCCTTCGTGCATAGCATCCTTCCAGACTTGATGCTTTACGGCTTCCTCAAAAGATCCAGGCTCAAATTGTACGATAGTACTCATGGCTGCTAGATACCCTTGGTATCTATTCGGCTTCTTGATTTCATGGAATGCCCCCCTTGGGGCCATATGTCCCTCGACATCCTCGAGAGTGTCCCTGAGCCATGATGGTCTCTTCCTCATTGAAGGAGGTGGATCAATAGGGTCCATTGGTCCTTCAACATCGGTAATCGGCCTCATCCTTCGGTTCCTCTTGACGATGTGCCCTTGCGCCCATGACCTTCCTCGATCTCGAAGATTGACTACTTTCCTCAAGGAAGTATCTTTCATCAAAGGTGACATTGTGGCATATCTCCACTTTCCTTTGACTAGGCACATAGAATCTATAGGCTCAGTTTACTGTAGCCCACAAACATTGTGGTCTCCCTCTTGATGCTAGCTCCTTCCGAAAATTTCGAACCTATCTGCCTCATATTCGCCACATATTGGTCCGTCGGATAGCATCTCATGTCATTGCTCCCCAAAGTGACTCTCCAAGCTAGTAGAGTGTATCAATTCTAGACCCAAACGTGATAGCTTCCTTGAATCTCTTTCTTCCACATGCGCACCTTTCCACGTTGAATTCCAAATTGAAACCTTTGTCTTCCATGGCCGATATAGACACGTGGTTCTTCTTCAAATTAGGTACATAGAGTACATCCTATAAGTGGAGGACTTGACTTGATATAAAAGTGGAGGGTTGCTGGGCCTCCCCGTCCCTTTCACGGGATATGTGGCATTATCTCCAAGGATACTTCGCATTAGTGTCCTCCCCAACCATATCGAAAGTGCTTCTTGAACCCAAAGATGCCTCGAAGCACCACTATCTATCAAGAAACCATCCATAGTGTTGGGTGCGCATACAACAGAGAGGGAAGATACAAGAATGAATTAATTTATTTTATCAACAACAATTGATTCTTAGTACTCTAACTTTCGACCTTTGAAAGGTTGATCATTTCCGTCGACGCAGCCTTCCTCTTTCCCTAGAACCTATTGCTCCTTTTGATGCCTTCCATCCCTCTAGTTGTTGTTGTTATCACCATCGAGAGAATCCTTCTTCGAAAGGACATTCTCTAGCATAGTGACTGTGCCTATGAAAAGTGAAGCACTTTCCCTTCTTTCCTTGAGCCCTCGATTTTCCTTTTTTCTTTGGGCCACCAAATTTCTTTCTAGAATGAGTTGCATGCAAGATTTCCTTTCATTTCCATACTCCTTCATTCTTGATTCTTCTTGAATGCATCTTGACAAGATTATCAAAGCTGTGTATCATATTATTATTTAGAATGGTAGTGTTGAACACATGCTATTCAGATGAGAGCCCTCCAAGTGCGGTGAGTACCATTTCTCGATATGCTATTGTCTCCCCACAGCCAAGCAGACTTTTTGTTGATCTCGATCAAATGTAGTATGATTGGACAAACACTCATCCTTGCCTTCTTTCTTTAGATCTTCTTCAATTGATTTCCTGAAGAATAGTACTTTATTTTCATTGTTGGCCTCGAACATGAGGACCAACTTATCATACATATCTTTGATGTGCAACCGAGAGATGTAGGCCACTAGACTTTTATTAATGGATTCCCCCGATCATCACTTTTCTCTCGATCTCCCTTCTTGTACTTTGTTTTGGTAGCAAGACTAACAAAGGATGGGAGGTTCTGGATTTTACCTCGCACATAGTCCATGACATCTTGGTCTTCTCCAATTTGAGATCCAATATCATCTTTCAAGCATGGAAGTCATCCTTCCCTGCAATTTGTCATCCTCCTTGAAGCCATAGTTTGTGGAACCCATTTTCCTCTTCGATGATTGCAAAAATAGGGGCTTGTCTTCACTCTGTACTTCCTCGATAAGTATCATGGAGGAATTTTATGTAGATGTTCTATGCTTGATGCAAATTTTACTTTTTACCACAACAATCACATAAACAATCAAGTAAAATGTTGATAGAACATACCAAAGGATCTATAGAAGACAAACCATAAATGTTAAAAATGTGGTGGTGTGTTACAACAAATAACAGATGCTTCAACCAACAAAGTCTCCTTGGTCATCCAACCCATCATGTCACAACAGCCCTCAAAACAACCACACCTGGGTGAAACTCAAAGTCAACCCCAGCAAAGCCAATGCTGCCCCCAACGGCAAGATCGGCAACAATGTAGGCAACAACAACTCGTTTCGGGGAATATCACCTCAGAGGTTCGTTGGGTTACAACCTCCACAGAGCAGGGGCATGCTACTTAAGAAGGACTCACACAAACTATGTATGTTCATGAAAAACTAAACAGAAAGTAGATCGAGGAAGTTACCCGTAGGTCCTAATGCCAGCTGCATCCTGCTGGGTCCAAACCCCTCAAAGAACCGTCCTTCCTTCTTAACCCGAAAGACAAGAAGAAACAAGCACGAAGAACTGGTTGTACAACATATATCTACTCTAAATGTTAGTGAATTCCATATAAAACATTAAATAAACCATAATTAATGCTTAAATAACAATTTTCTTACATATGTAAGTAGGCACTAACACATATATTTCGGGAACAAGATGGTACTTCTGTATTATAAATAGCATGTACAAAATAACGAGTGGAGAGATCACCGAATCCTTCCACGATCTTCGAGCGTACCGTCGTCCGGAGTCCGTCCCGCCCTTGCCTCGCTAAGACTCCTTCCAAACTCGGTGCATACGAGATGACATATAGGGAGATGAGCATCTCAAGGAAACAAGGGTTTCCGTAATGAACGGAGAAAGTGCAGGAGGCATGGGGAATCGTACATGGATATGGAATACTACCGAGTATAATATCAATAATTTATCTCTCTCTTAGGCCATACACATGAGGTGCTTTTATACTCCCTCAAAGTAGTTTCGGGCCAAATTTTTGAAAACAGGCTAGTCACGTGTCGGGTGGTTGAACTACCCCGAGTAACAATCAATCACCCCCGAAAATAGGGAATTTTTAAGTATATTTTTTCATGATTTTAATGGCATACGCGGAAAAGTACAGGGACTCGTGTATACACACGAAAGTCTGTGCATAACAGTATGATTTTTAATCGTTTTTAAGTGAATTTGTCCAATTTTGTAGGAATGGGTGCCCAAAGCCATAAAATCAATCATGAATCATATGAAGGTGAGAAATGATGCTAACGTATGCCCCCTAATATATGAGGTTAGAAGGGGTACATGATGGCTGAAATGTATTATGCACATAGAAAGAACTTCGCAAGGACAAGAGAGGACTTCACCGCATTTCAGCCTCGCCAAAAACCAATGAAAGAAAACAGAGAGTCATCTCATGCCGAGGCGGGCATACCCATGCTCGCTCAAAAATACATCATATAGAAAGTACCGAATAGATCCAATATCTATACAAGTATAGCCGAACCGAAAGTACATAATGAATCATCTCGAGCATGGCTCCGTAAATATACCCAATCAATGTCCGTTATCGTTATATGGAAAGTCGATCAAGAATGAGTAACCGGATGTCCGATCATATAAGTAACCGAATCTCCAAGTACCGCATCATAAGAGGTGGAACAAACGGTAAAATCACGCAACTCGGGAGCCAACATATAGGATACCGAATCGCAACATATAAGGGTGGACGGCATCACCGTTAAACCGAATGGACCGTCAAAAGTGAACCGAGAAATGTCGATGCAACCCGAGGTCTTCACCGATCACTATGGCAATAATTCTACACAATGGGAATAATGAGTCAAGTCGACCATGTGAGAAATCGTTGATTACTGTCAATGATGTATACCGTTAACCAACGCGAGACAACCCACCAATAACAAAATGAGTGTCAAGGTGCCCCCAAGACAATCTAACAAGTGCGAATGAATGAGTTGCTGAACACTTGGAAATAACGCAACAATCAGAGGCAATGATGAATCCCCAATCGTCGATAGCGAAGAGTCTCGCCATCGATAATCATAAAACCCTAAGGTACCGACAAAAGACTCTAGACCTTATTCCCATAGCAATGAGTCGGAGTCACGGGAAAAGATCTCACTGAAGGAAGGCACAGGCATCCCAAATCGGCCCGTTGCGAGTGTAACCCTGTGCCAAGATTTGGAAGGAATCGGGATTTAAGTAGAGTGACGGAACCAAAACCTAAGCATTTGCTTTCCGACATGCACCAGATGAAGCTAGTGCATTTTAAGAAACCCTCTCGAACCAACCGAATAATGAAAGTCAACATTGCAGGCGAGAAATCCACCGATAGGGTCAAATGAAATCAAGGTAATCGCACGAATCCCAAGTGAGTAATGTTTGTCGACGTCGAACACAATGGGAAACCACCTACCAAAGACCCATAATGATGATCAAATGCTGAGCACAAGTTCACCTATCAATGATGAAAATAGGGGCCGTGGTGCGGCTCTAGGTTTGCTCTCGCAGCAATGTGTCGAGTCGATAAGAGAAACCCGCCGGCGAGAAGTCAGCGGTACTTCTCAAATCAAAGACGAGCAGAAGACCAAAACATCCGATGTGATAGAACAATACCGACCAGACCGGAAGGCCGATCGAATAATGAGTCAAGAGACACCACAGAATGGCCGACTCCGGTTAGACTTCCTCGAACAAAAGAACGACTTGTGATGACCATGGCGTAAAAAGTGACACCGTATAAGTCCGTTATGCAGGAGGAAAAACAAACTCTCCATATGATTGGAAGAGATAACTAACCAGGGAGAACCGACAAGTGAAACATGGTAAGGTATTAACCTAGGTCAAAAACTAAAACCATCCCAAATGTAGGAAATATATATAAGTATATGTGCTTTGTTCAAGGGCGACAAACTCCATTAATCGTACTCGCCATCAAAACAACGAAGATACATCCCGTTCCGCTCTTTTTGTTATATTTGATTTTTTGTCTTTTTTTCATATAATAAGCCCTAAAAAAGAATAAAAGAATGCTAAGGGTACAATGGATAGAACGAGTATCAAAAAATCAGATGCACTAGTTCCCGGGATTGGAACAATCCTATGCTCAATGCAAGGTGGCGAAAACTCGGTAAGCGTATACTCGAGGAACGTTCCATCCATAAAAAAGGTGTCAAGTCGTGATAGCTAAGTGCATGCAATGGTTAACTTGGTACAGAGAGTCAAGGTCAAAATTTGGCTTAAACATCGAGTCCAATGAAGCCTACTAAAGGCCAGATAAACAAGTAGCCAATATGCAATGCAGAATACAACTTAACGACACCAGGGATCCTCTAGGGTAAAAGCGTAAAAAATGATAGTGATGAAGAAGAAGAATGAAGCTTCAACACATAAGACATGGCGGGACTAAAGAGAGGACTCCCGAGCCTACATAAAACGCAGCATGGGCAACAAGTGATAGCGAGGAACTAACTAGAATCCCATGTAAAGTGAAGGCTCTACCACCAAGTCATGATTAAATAATCTACGAGTGAAATGGGTGTAATACTCATGACTCGATGGGATCGACCCTATGGCAAGTGATCAAGAGTGGAGGCTAGTATGCAAGATGCAACGGAAAGTGATTTCCAACCTATATGCCAGTGAAGATCATATACCTCAGTTGACGAGTCGTTAATCATGGATCAAAAATCGGGAAAAATCTCAAAATCGTCAAAATGTACCTAAAAACATACCAAACTCGGGCACTTCCAAGCATCCGAGTTATGCGCCTTAAGATAGATCGAAAAATAAGCATAACAATTTTTTGCGAAAAATTTTCAACTTTTTAGCCATAAATAGACAAATTACTCCTCATATTTGGTTCATTATTGTATCATGATTTAAAAGTGCCTGGAGAAAAAACTTTTCACACAAATCAAGAACAACCGACCGTCGAAACGCACCGAAATTTCGTGAAAATTCTCAATCATCCTTGCAAATCATTTTGTCCATTTGGAAATTAAAATTCCTAGTGAATTTTACCATTAAAACCCTTGCTAAAAAATGCGGACTTGCGCATACGCAAAGTTCATAACATGCAAGTCGTGTATACACGCGACCGTGCAAAGAAAAAGTCGCGTATGTGCAAACCGAAACTAAAAAGGGCTAATGCATGATTTAATGAAATTTGACAGATGACAATCTCATGGGAGAGAACATGAGCATAGCGTGCTCTTGATCAAGAGGTCATGCAAGATTGAGCAACGCAAAATATCCTTCGAATTGCGATTGTTCAAATTCTTCAAAATGCTGAAATATGAAAAGCAATGTTCGGTTGCTAGAAATGCTCGTCAATTATTGGGAACCAAACCAAGATTGCTTCATTATTGATCGGGGATGTCAGTACGCATTGAAATGGAAGACATATATTTCATCACCGGACTTCCAGGAGAACCAAGAGGACTTGCACGGGAAGCCCCCCGAGAGGGTTAACCGTGGAAGATTATGTCCACGTGTATTGCATACAGATTCCAAAGGTTGGAACTCGTATTGCAATTAAAGATTTACGGGATTTGCACATGAAAATCCTCCTTCTCACCATCGGCGTAGTGGCAAGATTCCGCTCTCCCTACATTAGGCGTCCAGACGCAAATGAGCATAAGAGAACGTTTGACTCCATGTGTATGATTGGTGCACATCCCTATTACCGAACATGAAGCAACAACCGACCTCAATCCGCTGGCAAAGACTAAACACTTTGGCTACGGCACAATTTTTGACAATATTCTTTCTTTGAGAAGATACCAAGATTGAGACCTGCAGTTATCTCTACCATCGCAGCCCGCGGACGAAGAATTGCCTGCGTACATGATGAAGAGATTGGGGGTAGTGAAGTACCCCCGATCATTACGGGGACGATGAGTTCTTCCTTTGGTGGGGAGAACAAATCATCGTGCAGTTGACAACTATCCCTGCCAGATGGACTTTCGTGGAGATCCGCATCTAGTTCTCTCACCTCCTGTGCACGCATGGGCACAATGCGTAAGTTTGCAAAAAAAATTTTGACTTATATAATTTTTTTGGATTTTTTCAAATATGTATGAAAAAATGAAAAACAAACATGTTTTTGATTGGATTCATAATGACCGACAATTTAAAATGATCATGATTCGTATGTTGACCGTCGACTCGAGGGTCCCCCGCGCGCCACAAGCGTCGGCAGGGGGCGAAGGTATACAAAGGGGATTCGTATAGGGACCTCCGTGGGTGAAGCGTACATGTTGGATTCAAATAGGACCTCTAGAGCATGCCCCCCGCTTCCGTGGAGGTTGTAACCCAACGAACCCTCTAGGGTGATATTCCCCAAAGGAGTCGCCGCCTGCTGGGAATACCCTTAGAGGGTTCTATCAGGTTACAACCCACAGAAAGCAGGCATGCTACTTAAGAAGGACTCACACAACCATACATGGTCATGAAAAAACTAAATAGAGAGATCAAGGAAGTTACCCGTAGGTCCTACTTCGCTGAAGCGGGTCTCCCGCGGGGTCCAAACCCCCGCAACCGTCCTTCCTTCTTAACCTCGAAAGACAAGACGGTCACAATGAAGAACTCGGTTGTATTGTGCGTATATATCTACTCTAAATGTTAGTGGAACTTACATAAAACATTAAATAAACCATAATGAATGCTTAAATAACAATTTTCTCATATATGTGTTGCACTAACACGTATATTTTGGGAACAAGATGGTACTTCGTATTATAAATAGCATGTACAAAATAATCTAGTGTAGAGATCACTTGAATCCTTCCACGATCTTCGGGAAAGTACCCGGCCGTCCTGATTCCGTCCCGCCCTTGCCTCGCTAAGACTCCTTCCAAACCGGTGCATACGATATGACATATAGGGAGATGAGTATCTTAAGGAAACAAGGGTTTTCGTAATGAACCGGGAAAAGTGCAGAGGCCTGGGGAATCAGACTTGGATAGGGAATACCACCGCAGTATAATATCAATAATTCTCTCTCTTAGGCCATACACATGAGGTGCTTTTATACTCCCTCAAAGTAGTTTCAACAAGCTGAAACAAGCTTGGCCACATGCCGGGGTGGTTGAACTACCCGAGTAACCATCAACCCAGCCCGAAAATAGGGAATTTTTATATATTTTTTCATGATTTTAATGGCATACGCGGAAAAGTATAGACTCACAGACACACGCGAAATTCTAGGCATAACCGCGTATGGGGATTTTTACACCGTTTTTAAGTGAATTTTTCCAAGTCTCAGAGGGGAACGGGTGCCCAAAGCGATAAAAGCACCATGAATCATATGAAGGTGAGAAATGATACATAACAACAAAAAATAGCAACGACAGAAACGACAACAAAGACGAAACAACAACAAAGAAGCACAACAACAACAATTACGGCAACAAAAACTATAAAGAATGGAAACATCAATGAAGCAACGGCAATAGCAACGGCAAGAACGACAACAACAACGGTAGCAACGACAACAACAATGCGCAACAACAAGAATAACGACAACAACGGCTTCGTCCTTTTCCCACACCCACATCTCGAACCGAAACTACCTCCAAGGAGCTCGTACTAAATCAAAGGAGGAGATGATGTGTGAGGACGAGATGAGTGAAAAATTCCTCCAATGTTGACTCTATTTATATCAATCAATCGAGGTGTGGACACATCCGTTGTTGGTGTAAAACCTTAAGGTCGACTCCGGACATATTTGAAATTATTAAAAATAAATTCAAAATAAATGTTCTCGCCATTAGATTAAGATCAATTTTAGATTGGATCTTACACCTCTCCGAAAAGAGGAACCCAATACAAATATTGGCATCTTCATCCTGTTAACGAACATGAGTTTAGACCTAGTTGTCCAATTTTAACAATTTTTTTGTGATAGATGACATTAGGTAGTATGTGCATGTAAACCACACATATTTAGAGTTGCAATTTATAAAATACTGTGCTATCACATGACTTCTTTGGGAAAATTCCTAGTTCCCATGTGATAGTTCAATATATACTATCCCATGTTTTGTCACACTAGTTGGTTCAAATGAAAGCTAATCCAATGTAATCAAATGAAAGATCAATGTCCAAGTTGGAAAGACATTTTCTTCCTCGATAGCTCTCTAAATTTGTTTCTTTTGTATTTCTCGATGTCCGTTTCTTGAAAATTCTATCCAAACAAGTTCATGCCCATTGCTATTACCCGAGTATATTCTAAAAAATTTTCTACTTCCCCATCGATGAATCTATCATTATTATTGTAGTTTCACACATAACTCAACTAACATGTATTTTTTACTATAATCATGATGACAATGTTATTGTCTTCTCAAAGGAAAATATCCCGATCTAGCAATCTTATAGGTGTCAATAACACTAAGTGTTATTTTTATGACCATGTGCTTGTGAAAATATTTTTATTATAATTATGGACATCCTTGTTTCATTAGATGTATCAGAAAAGTAGGCTTAACGGTGCATATCTATTGGAATTTCCAATTATGTATGAAATATCTTTATCCATTTGCATGTTTAATATCATCCTATTTATGCCATAGATGAATATCGTGTCTTTTTGACACATTGGTGTATGTAATTGATAAAATTTTAATTTTTTGTCTCAAAATCCATATGGAATTATTTCAACGTTACTGTGCAACATGAATTTGCTCTATGCACAATATTTGATGTAGTCACTTATCAATTTGGTAAAGCGTTGTTGCACAAACAAGTGATGCCTCATCTATACGAACTATATAGTTGTTGTTAGGCATGTTTTGATAATGTATCCAATTTTTCATTTTTTAGTGAAGTAAAATTTATAATGTTAAAGGGAAAAGCAATGCAAAATGAAATGTAACACCACCGAATGAAGTATTTATCTATATGAAGTTACTACAAATTAATTTGTCACCATGCTCATTTTCCCCATCCCCGATCCCTTCCGAAATGCTCCCATGACAGATCATGGGAAATGTTTTAACCATCAAGAAATATGTTAAGACATCCCCTCAAGATTGAAAGAAACCGACTTGGAAGATTACCTAAGAAACTTGTCAAATTCGTTTCCTTGGTTAGCACTTTTCCCCGGTGCCATGCTTGCATTCATGTCATATTCACGTCGCTTAGCGTTTTCAGCGCCATTGTTTCTTGCAAGTTCACGTTGATCCTTTTCGGTGCATTGTTTATTCAAATGAGGAGAAGCTTCGACCTTTATAAGCTCAAGGGTGACGAGTTGGTTGTTAAACGATCGTGATAAGGTCCAGCTCTCCCATTTTAGAGCTTTGATCTCATCCATAGGGGTTCACCCTTTATAAAGTGGGCCTCCTTTCCTCCTTTCATGGTTTCCCAACCTCTTCTCCCTTCCTATAAATTCATATATCTCCTTCCGAAAATTTTTAAAGCTTTGTTGGTCATTATCAACCGTTCGAACTCTCATATCCTTACATCCTAGCATTGTGATAACTTTCCTTAAGTTTTCAGAGAAGGAATGCTTTAGAGCTTTGTGAAGGACTCGGATTTTCCGCAGGAGGCCTCCAACACAAAGGCCCTTATTGTAAGCTCCTTTATATTTATCAATAATAACATATGATATTTTATTTCTATATTTGTTTACATGTTTATGCAAATATTTTGGTACTCCTTGACATGTCGATAGCCAATGTTTACGATTATTATGTATTATATTACGTTTTTTTGTTTCCTCTTGATAATCCGTAGGTATTCGTGTGCCATCAAAAGAGGCGGTGAGTGTGGCCTAAAAGGATCATGTATCAAGGTCATCATCAATGGATTCAAGAATAGTGTTGGGAAAAAAGGTACTGCCTCTTTTTCTTTGTTGCATTTTAAATGTTAGTTAAGATAGATTTGCATTAGAAAGAATCTCATGTGGCTAGACCAACTCTAGGGCTAGAGAGATCGCCACCCGTCCGTAGAGGGGATTTATCTTGAAAACTAAACCGATGACTCCGCCGGGGATATTAGCCTCTTAGTCTCCGTTCCCCACCGATATTGGATCGCCGACCTATTTTTGAAATTCTTTAAGCTTACTTAGGCTCGTTATCTTGTGTAAGGACTGTTAGCCACTTCACCTGTCGTGTTTGGTGTTTTTGTGAGACTCTCTTTTTGTTTTTCCTTGTTTTTAGTGAATTAACCGTTATTTTTGTTTTCACAAGAGGGCTTGCAAAAATTGTTGTATATAGTACAACCATGTTCATCCGCCTTTCAATGCTCTTCTTCCTATCACGAGGCAATCGATCTCGTACCCACGAGAAATTTAGCCTTCCCCTAATTTTCCCGTTGTGTCCCGGACCCTAAAGGAAGTTTGTAGGATATTAGGTCCCTATATTACTAGTTTAGCCCCTTATTTTTGCTAGTATAGCCCCCTTATTGCTATTATTGTAGCCCCCTCTAACCCCAATATTGTTATTATTGTGCTCCTTACATTGTTATTGTTAGGTAGGCTGTGGATTACATTGTGGCCCCATGGACTCCTATATATAGAAAGGAGGTTTTGTCATTTGTATCATCCAAGAATTTTTCATTCATGTAATGGATTGGAGGTTTCCCCCTCGAAGTGGCTTATTTCTAAGGCGTTGGATATTCCCTTTATTCTATTTTTGAGTTGGTTTCACAACATTTGCATCGCAGCTTTGCATTCTAGGTTTCGTTGCTCCAAACAGGTCATCGTGGAATTTGCGCTATAAATTTTTTTCACGAAGGTTCGAAGCTGGAATTTTTAGAGTACGAAGTCGAAATCCCGAGGAACATCGTCGTAAAACTTTAGAGCTTGGTTCGTAATATTTTTGGAGATATGATCTGGTGGAAGTTAGGTCTTTTATGTGCTCCTCAACTTAACCTAAACAAGTCATCGCGGAATTTTCGCTATAAAGTATTTTCTAAGAAGGCTCAAAATTTGAAATTTTGGGAGTGTGAAGCCGAACGCTCGAGTTAACATTTCTTTCAAAAATTTCAGATCTTGGTTCGCAAATTTTCGGAGATATGGTCTCTGTGGAAGAAAATCTTTCGTGCTCCCGAATTTCATCTCAAAGTGGTGATCATGGGAAAATATTCGTAACTCTCTTGAGCATCGCGATTGGAATTATGTAAAAAGTGGATGCAAGTAAACAGAATTTTCTATCTATCAATTTCGGAAATAAGGAGGAAGCAAAGGACACATGGAAAGTCATACGCTTCAATTTCACTCAACTAGTCCATAATTAGGTCATCGTAGGAGATTGGCACAACTTTGTCTTCGCAATCCAAACCGTGTCCTACGTGTGGCATTCAAAAGAGGATTCGCAGGCTAACTCGTACCAAATTTTAGATATTGAAGATCCGAAATCATAGAGATAATTTAATTTCAATATCGCATTCTCAAAAGCAAGAAAAAGGAGTGGATTTTTTTGAATTACATAAGTCTCGTTTAAAAACAAAATTAGTTGGAATTTATAACAAGGGCATATTGAAGAATAGACATTCTGATGGGTTCTAAAATGGCTCCTAAAAATAATTCAATACCCATGAAGTCAAGGCTCTACTATGACTCATGAAGACAAAGAAACACAAAATGAGATATCAAAATTACAAGAGCAAGTGCACCAAAATTAAGACAAAGAGAAACAAAAAATGAAATGGAATTTTTGAAGAAAGGCATGGAAACTAAGATGGATGGTTTGAAGAAAGGCATGGAAGCTAAGATGAATGGTTTGGAAGCTAAGATGGAAGGGCATGGAATAAAAATGGAAGCTAAAATGGATGGTATGGAAGCTAAGATCGATGAAAAAATGGAAAACATAAAAGTAGACATCCAAGGTTTGGCAAAGTTGATACAAGAAATGTTTCCCAATGGAAAGATAGTAGAGGAAACTCATGATGAGAACAAAATAAATGTTAATCATGATTTCACAAACTCTAATGTCAGATGGAAGAACCACCATATTCCAAAGAGATGGATATGAGGAATTTTGATGGAAAGGATCCCGTAACATGGATACTACATATGGAGCAATATTTTGATCTCAATCATGTGAAAAACACACAAAAGGTACGCATTGCAACTTTACATTTAGAACAAAAATACATTTTTATGGTATCGATGGCTTTGTTCTCGTAAAAAAATTGTCACTTGGTCAATTTTTGCGAAGGGGAATGATAGCACATTATGAGGATACAAAGAGCAACACCTTCTTTAGCCAATTGATAAATCTCAAACAAAAGGGTTTAGTGGGGGGAGCAATATCTGTGGACTTCCAAAAATTGAATATAAGGGTAACCATATTCCGTATGAACACAGGATTGATCTCTTCATAAGTACTTTAAAGGATAACATCCAACATGAAGTTCACATTTTGGAACCCGATTCATTGGAGAAGGCATTTAGGTTGGCAAGAAAAAATTGAATGCAAAATTATGGCGACAAGCCTACCACTCAATTCTATAAAGAGGGAAGTGCTACTCCTAGATTACCACAACCTACAAGGTTGACACCACAAAAAAATTGGAAGAAAAAGAGCAAAAGGGCCGCTAAGGCTTGTGATAGAAAATAAACGTCATAAGGTGGCCGAGAATAAATTATTTTACATATATTGTGAAGAGGAAGAATAAATGAACAAGAAGAGGATATACACCAGGAACCAACCCCTAGAAGAGGAAGACAAGAAATGAGTCCGACCATATCGTAATGCATTGGTAGGAATTACTACCTCAAACTCTCAAGATAGAAGGACATATCAAGAAGAAAAAGGTAATATTGTTGATTGATTCAAGTAGTACCCATAATTTTATTCATTGTAAGGTAGCCAAGGAATTGAATTGTTTCCTATGACTAATGACCAGAATGTAAAGTGATGGTTGCAAATGGAGGAACTATAAATTTCTCTCGGGAAATGTCATAATATCAAGCTAACCATGGGGGAATATGCATTTAATATTCCAATGCTTTCCATTCCTATGGGGAGGTGTTGATTTTGTACTAGGAGTACAATGGTTATAAATTCTAGGATCGTAGCTTTTAATTTTCAAGAACTTTTCTTGAAATTTTTTCGTATGAAAGGAAGTTGAATTACGGGGTATTTCAGTAGCTAGGAAAGGTAATAAGCTCTAATGTTGTCACAAAGCTTCCGAATAAAGAAAAATGAGGCATAATTGCACAATTATGGTCACTAGAAGTTCCAACATCAAAATCATCTATTTGTGCGTATCTCTCCAAAAAGTCTTGGAAAATCATTCCAAGGTGTTTGAAACTCCCAAAGGACTCCCACCTATTCGTGATCATGATCATGCTATTCATTTGATTCCGTAGAAGTGTTCCTCCAAACATCAAAGCCTTATAGATATCCTTATGTCCAAAAGAGTGAAATTGAATGTATGATTATATAAATGTTAGAGGCCGGTATAATTCAACCTAGTCAAAGTTCCTTCTCTCGCTATAGTAGTATTGGTGCATAAGAAGGATGGATCATGGCACATGTGTCCGAATTATAGGGAGCTTTCAATGTAAGCTCACAATTAAAGATAAATTTCCCATTCCCTTGATTGATGAATTATTGGATGAATTATACATGGAGAAATTTATTTTACCAAGTTGATCTTCGTTCGTGATATCATCAAATTATAATGAAGATCAAGATATCCCGAAAACAACATTTCTAACTCATGAGGGTCATTATGAATTCTGTCATGCCTTTTGGCCTTACCAATGCACCTTCTACATTTCAAGGGTTGATGAATTCCGATTTTCAAACCCTTAGAAAATTTGTGCCAGTACTTTTGATGATATACTAATCTACAACAGTCTTTGAAGGATTCTCATGTTCATTTCATGTTGAGTTGTGGTGCTCAAAATATTGCAAGAGAAACAATTATATGAAAGACTTCATCCAAATATTTTTGGAGTACAAGACGTGGAATATCTGGGTCATATTGTATCTCACGAGGGTGTTAAGGTAGACCCCAACAAAATTAAAGCTATTAAGGAATGGAACACCTACAACTATAAAGCAGCTTTCGAGGATTTCTCTACTTTAACAGTATTATCGCAAGTTTGTTAAGGACTATGGGATAATAGCAACACCTCTAACAACATTATTGAAGAAATATGCATTTTAATGGACTCTTGAAGCAACTAAGGCCTTTGAACATCTTAAAGAGGAAATGTGCCTAGCACCGGTCTTAGCTACACAGCAGACCACAAAAACTTTATTGTGGAATGCATGCCTTAGGAAATGAAATTGGTGTTGTTTTAATGCAAGAAGGAAGACCCATTTCTTTTGAAAGTCATCCAATCAAAGGAAAGTATTTATAGAAATCTATTTATGAGAATGAATTATTAGCAATACTAAGTATGCACTAAATAAATGGCGACCTTACCTAATGGGAAGACACTTCAAGGTAAAAATTGATCATAATAGTCTTAAAATTTTTTGGAACAAAGACTATCTTCGAAGAGCAAATGCACTGGTCACAAAGATGTTGGGTTATGACTCTTCAGTCAATCTACAAAAAACGGAAGCTAAATGTTGTTGCGTATGCACTCTCAAGAAAAAATGAAGAGGTGGAAGCATTGCTTCGTGCCATTTCTATTATCTAACCGTATTGGATAACCGAAGCAAGGGATGAATGGAAGAGGGACGAAGAAGTGTGGACACTCATTCAAATTTTTCAGCAAGATCCTAGTATATCCGATACATTTATTTGGAAAAATGATTCCTTATGGTACAAAGATCGCTTATATCTTTGTAAGAATTCCCAACTAAAACAAAATATTCTTTGGAATTGCACACTTCTCCTTTAGGGAAGACACTCAGATTTTTAAAAACTTACCATAGGGTGAAGAAATAATTTTTTTGGGATGCCTTAAATACTATGATATTAAAAAGTTTGTGGTGGAATGTTTGGTTTTCCACAAAATAAAGTTGAGACAATTAAGGGCTCCCTGGGTCTTCTACAACCTTTATCCATTCCAAGTCAACGTTGGGAGGAGATTTAAAATGGATTTCATCATAGGTTTACCTAAGTCCGAAGGAAAGAGGTCATCATGGTGGTAGTTGATAGACTTACCAAGTATGCACACTTTTGTGCATTATCTCATCCATTTAAAACAAGTACAAACTTGCTACTACATTTATGGAAACAATTCAAAAGCTACATGGAAAACCCAAAGGTTATTGTGAACGACGTACATCCCAATTTTAGATCGAAATTTTTCGACGGAGTTATTTTCTTGTTTGGGTACCATCAACTCCATAGCCTATCTTATCATCCTCAATCCGATGGTCAACCGAGATAGTAAATAAATGTTTCGAAGGATATCTTTGTTGTTTTGTATCCGATAAACAAACACAATGGGTCAAGTGGTTACCTCTTTGCCGAATGGTGGTATAACACTTCCTTCCACATCGCATCAAAAATGACTCCATTTATGGCACTTTATGGATATCATCCACCGTCCATCACATCATCTTTAAGAGAAAATTTAAGGTTCAAGCAAAGAAGATCACATCGAGCATCAACAAGAAGTTCTCCAACTCTTAAAGGATAACCTAAATTTGGCACAAAATAGAATGAAACAACAGGTAGATCAAGATACGAGCGAGAGAAGTTTTTTGATGTAGGAGGACTGGTATTTTTACGCGTCAGAACCATACAAACAAATGTCCTCAAGCAAGATAAGAAGGATAATAAATTATCACCAAAGTACTATGGTCCGTACAAGGTGTTGCAAAAGATTGGTACTATGGCATACAAATTGGAGCTTTCCCCCGTTTCTTCGCGAGTGCATCCAATTTTCCATGTTTCACGCTTAAAGAAGGTTATAGGAGAAAATATTCAGCTTCAAACAATAGTTTCTAACTTGATGAGGAAGGAAAAATCATATTGGAACCTGAATCGTTCACTTCGCAACAAGAACTCGACAACCTATGAAATCGATCAATTTCGCAGTATCTCATCAAGTGGAAGAACTTACCCACTAAAGATTCTACATGGGAGGATGAGAATTTTATAATGTATACCTGCAGCTACTCAAGCGTTGAGGAAAACACTTTTTTGAAGGAGAGGGGCATGTTAGGTACCTATAATACTAGTTTAGCCCCTTATTGTTATTAGTATAGCCCACTTATTTTTATTATTGTAGCCCCCTAACCCCCAATATTGTTATTATTGTGCCCACATTGTTATTGTTAGGTCGGCTAGGATTACATTGTGGCCCCATGGAATCCTATATATAGAAAGGAGGTTTTGTCATTTTTATCATCCAAGAATTGTTCATTCATGTAATGTATCGAGGCTTCGAAGTGGCTTATTTATAAGGCGTTGATATCTCTTTTATTTTATTTTTGGAGTTGGTTTCACAACATCTCTCCTATCACAAGACCGATCTCGTACCTAGGAGAAATTTAGCCTTCCGCTTTAATTTTTCCGTTGTGTCCTTGCCCCCGAAGGAAGCTTGTAGGATCTTAATAACCCGCTTCTCGGGATGTTTGTTTGGCTTACTTTTTTTTCTCCTCTCGTGTGAGTCTTGTTGTCTCTTATTTGTTTGTAAGTTGGGACATTTTTCACCATTTCAAACACCCTTTGTCATATTATTCTTGACCTGATTTGAAGTGATTTGTTATATGCCTCGGTCATCACCACATCTCCTCGATTCCTTTGGTTTAAGGTCAATCATAGGATCACAAATTGTTTGATTCACACGTCTAGAAGAGTGTGTATGTTCAGAATTCAAAAGAAATTGAAAGTGATTTTCATTTCAGTTTTGATTTAGCTTATATTTATCGCTTTTAAAAAGAATGAAAAGAATTTCATTCATGCATTTTAAAAAATTGATTTTTGTTTCTTCGATTAAAATCAAGTGAAAGGATTTGCATTTCTTCTTTCGTTCAATTTTTTTGACATTGATTTTCATTTCAAAGTGAAAAAAAAATTGT
This sequence comes from Pinus albicaulis, assembly GCA_034641835.2. Taxonomy (NCBI): domain Eukaryota; kingdom Viridiplantae; phylum Streptophyta; class Pinopsida; order Pinales; family Pinaceae; genus Pinus; species Pinus albicaulis. The sequence continues at coordinate 781,441,112 of CM076580.1, forward strand.
GCATCTAGTGAAAAGAGAAGTATTTTCATTTTTCAATAAGTTGCATTCGTTTGGGAAAAGTGAATTTAATTGAAAAGAATTGCATTTCATAGCTTTGAGCTAGTTTAGGGAGATTATTGTTGTTGCATTGATTATACTTTTTCTTGTATCTCTCTTCCCTTAAATAGTTTAGGCTTCATCGAAAATGAAATTTTTACTTTCGCATTTAGTCTTCACTTGCTGATTCATGTGACATTGATTTTGACCCAAAAACAAAAACTTAACTCAAGATCAACCTTAAAATTCACTCAATTTACCTTAAGGAGCATTGAACCGAAGAGAACATTTAGTGGTCTAGGCCGTAGACGTGGTCCGACGTCGTAAAATGTAGGAGCTATCATTAATGGTATGTGTTACGTACCGGGGGTGATACATCTCCGTCCTACGTTTGGAAGTATATTGGTGTATGATAGTTATATTTGGGGTAATTTCATTGAACGATTATGCATTAGACAACACTAATACCGACCGGACTCCCAACTACCATTGTGTATATTTTAGAGACATGACTTGGTTGCAAGCCTACCATAATTAACCGAGTCACCTTCTTCCTTCCTATACCGCATCTCAACAACCTCCTCCTAAGGTCACCGAGTTTCCGTTTGGCCCCTTGAAGTGCAAGGTGTTTAATCAGATTATCATTAGTGTTCAACCCATATCATCTTGACCACAAATTGATGATTCTCCTTAGACGTCGTTAGGAAGGCCCCGAGCCGGAAATTCCCGAACCACCGCATAGTTCTCGACCTTTGCTCTTTTTGACCCGATTTTTGTCTCACATAAACAACCCATGTTGCTTTTGATCAACCCGGAAACCCCTTTCGTTTCTCTAGTAGCATCTCACTCTCACTTCTATTGGGTATTTCCTCACGAAATGGCATCCACCCCCCGATGATGTTCCATTTGTAAGTCTTCCCAGACACTCTTAAGGAAACCACCGGAACTTACATCCCAGAATCTTCTTCTATCTACTGCTTTCCTTTAGCAAGCTATTCGGTTCCACACCTCATGATTGAGGTCATGGACCAAAATACCTTCCAAATACGAGTTGTATCTACATTTCCAATACGCTATACCTCTTCGGGAAACCTTATTTTCCGGGAGCAAGTGTCCGGTGGTACACCTTTATTCACCGATCTTGTTTGGTCAATTGGTATTCCTCCATCTTCTCGCCCATTTGCTTCGAATATAGTCGTCGCGTCTCAACCTCGTTCGACCCATGGTCACTATTGGTCAATGAAAATTTTTATCGGGATACTCTATGCCCTACTCGTCATCTACGCACATCGCAGCTCCACCACATAGTGACAATCCATGGTTTCGTTCGTGCCTCGGGGGGTAGTCTAACCCTCTTTTATGTACCTTCCCCTTTGGGTGGGGGGCGTTGAGTTCTCGATTATATTCCCTGGTAGGACAACCTCACGTTCGTATTCCCATGTTCCACAACCCATTGCTAAATCGAACGTATCATATTCGTATTTTAGTAACCTAAAATTCCTTATGTTAAATAGTTGAATCCATTATCAATATGTTCCTCGATTGAATGTGTTCCCGGCCGTATGTCCAAAAATGCTAGCCTATGGTGAGTGTTGTTGCAACTAACTTCGCCTTTGGTTCTTACACCCAAGTCAGCCGAATCTTTCTTCGAGATCAATTTGGTCCTTTCCTTAATCAACCATTTATTCAATACCAACCATTTCCTCAAGGTTAGTACCAAAGAATCCCGGCCTCATTTTACCCTGTGCTCAATATTAGCGTATCTCCACGTACTAGAAGGCCTAATCGAAACCCCGGCCGACCCTATGTTAAGTAAGGACCTCATGTTGGACCCTATGTCCGCATTGACCACACGTTGGACCTTATGTTCATCGTGACCACAAGTTGGACCTTACATTTAGCAAGGACCATAAACTAGACCTCATGTTTAAAGGTGGGCTCACCGGATCCTATTTCGAGCAATATCTATAACCTTGTTCCCCAGGGGTCTTATCAACTACTCCAACAAGGTCCCTAACAAAAACATCTCATGAACAAGGTTCTTGGATGTCTGCGTGGGGACATCAAGGAAAAAATCCACCCTATTGGGGGTAGAATACATATCAACCAGGTTGGAACTCCCCCGACCTTTTTTACCTCATCATCCGCACTTGCCATTCCCGACCACGTTGGAATTTATGGATGTGTCAAAGTCTACAAATGAACCCATCCAAGATTGACTATTTTCCGCAAATCCCAACTAAAATTCCAAGAGACTGTCCAAAGTTTGAAGGAAAATATCGGGAAGACCCCCAAACCCATTTTATGACGTGCTACTTGTAGTGCTCTTCCAATTCTTCGATCAACGATTCTATTCGTCTTCATATTTTCTAGCATAATTTTTACCGGTATCATGACAAAGTGCCATATTGAGCCCCCTCGAGGAATTTTCTTTGATTTCAATTCTTTGGCTATGGCTTTCCTTACCTGGCCTAACTACCTATCCAAACATGAAACCCACCCAACTTTACCCCCGTTGAAGTAGTAAACCACTATGCATATTTTGGATCACATTCATGAATTGCAAATTCGTTGTCACCTCATCAAATTTGAGATCCCCTGATTAGCCGTTGACTCGAATGGGATATACGAAATCATTCGTTCCTAGTATTGCTAAAGATCCGGCCATGGGTGTGTGTGTCACGGCAAGAGTTATTTCCCGAGTCAATACCTCTATTTGGTTTATTTTCAGTCGAGAAATCTATATGAGTTATTGTGTGATGTACCGACCCTCGACTTATCCCGCATCATACCGCCCCGTTACGCCTTCGGGTGGTGTTATTGGGATAGTGGCTCATAATGATAGTAGTGTGCCTACAACTTCTTCTCAAGTATAAATCCATTGTTTTCATTGTGCCCTTTACCCTTCTAGTAACCAAAATAATCCCGGCAAAAAACCCCAGAGCTAAATGTTGTTCAATCTATCGCAACGTATAAATCCCCGAAAGCAAAGAGTGAAGGGTAAAAGTCCAAATCCAAAACCCTAAACAGATTCAACACCATCTAATGATGATTATTCAACACATAAGCCCAATTATCATTGTCTGATATGTGATGCCAATCATTACACCAAGGATTGTCCCTGTGTCGAAGTTTCTCGTCTTTGAAGGGTGCACCCGGGACTATCGCTCTTTTGAAAGAACCTTTCCCATCTCGTACAAAATGGTAGATCAAGCTCAATCATATCGAATCTCTGCCGGCGGATGGAAGATAATGTATCGTTATTACCACCATAATTAAATACTACCCCTAATTTCTTCAAGGTTCTTTGAGTGGTCCAAGTTAAAGATCACCCTTCCTCTTTGCACCCCCTACCTCCGGTTCTCTCCATATTGAGATACCGAGTAGTGACTCCATCATCTTACAACCCCTGTATCGGTGTTCTTCGGAAATCATCCTGGTAATCCGAATGCGAGATATGCACAACACTACAATATTGTAGAAGATCTAGCTCAAGCGGCTTTGGCGATGTCACTTTTGAGGTCCTTACCATGCCCATCACAATGGAAGGTACTACTTCCGTTTATTGGAGGGATTGATCTTGTAGATTATAATCTTATTACTTTCGATCTCATAATTTTTGTTCCTTGCCTCCCATCTCGGTAGATTTTCTATCAAGTTACCATTATGGGAAAGAATATTCATTAGATTGTCGTTGATGAAGGCACTTCGACCTCCATGATGTCTATTGCATGTTGGAAAGCCATCGGCTCTCCCAACTAGTTCAATCCCCGAATACCTTGAAAGCTTTTGACGGGGTAGAGTTTTTGGTCATACGATATTCTCAAGGCTTTGCCCATCCCGTTTGAGGGGAAAACGATAACCACAGAAGTTGGAGGTAAGAAAACTTGAACTATAATCTCCTCTTGGACATAGTTGGATGAACCCTATGGTATGCATGGTCTCCATCCTTTTTCATGTCCTCCGGTTCCCTCATCAAAGAAATATTGTGCATTAGGGAATTTTGAGGTCTAAAATGGCCTCCAAGGAAAATGTACAATAAAAAAGCACTTTATGAGAACCAATCACATTTTAGGGGATGGAATCATCCCCAATGGTTGAGGTGGCACTACTTGTTACATTCCTCAATGGTGGGATAAACAATGGTTAAGCATGGTAGTGCATTAAGTACTTTTTAAAGTCATAATGTAAAGTACTAATAACAAATGTCATTTCACACTTTTGAATAAAAATATTATTATTGTCATTTCATATTTTTTGAAAGAAACAATGCATATCCTTACGTAATCTTCATGTCTTTACACATTTGTCAATAAATATTATATTTGTACATTTTTATATATTTATTTTTGAATTATATATTCATTTCTATTTTATTTAATAATATAATTTCAAATTAATTATAATTTATTTTAAATTATTTAAGTACAAAGGACAATGCATTATTTGTTCAATGACAATGGCATTTTATTGAAAATATCATTCTTATTTATAGTTTCCACATTAATACAATTTTTTTATTAATTTTATTTTGGTATACATTTTCAATTGAATTTAACCATGGTTACATGGATTGTGGTGAAAAAGTAAAATGCAAATTCATAAATATTATTTTATTGGTTTAGCTATTATTTTATTATCTCCTTAGGAGGCCCATTTTAGACTTCAAAATTCCCCTAATGACCTGCTTCATCAATTGGATTTTTTATCCTCCGATTATTTAATAGGAAACATTACGTATGTTGGGGAACACCCCTACTCCTTATGAGAACATTGGGTCGCATCTATTCAAAGACTCATCCCTTAAGGAGATTTTTTTCCACTCCCACCTCTGAATGTCACCTTCGTAAATATGATTTCATCTGGTCACGATCTATGGATTGTTCCCAATCCCGAACAACTCGAGAGTTTTGGTGACGTTATGCATCTAAGCCTGGATGAGAAAATGTATCAAATTATTCTCACTGCTTCTGAGGCTACATCCGGAACCAAAGATCATTTGGTTTCCTCTCTGGAAACTTATGCACAGTCTCCCTAGTTTGGTTCTTAGGAATATGATGATCCCTTGAATGAGACTTTCCCCACCGAAGAAAGTATCTTGGAGGTAATTCCTCTCGAAGAAAATCCGTGGGATGATGGAAATCATAGTTCCTCATTTCTTCCAATCCTAGGTGACATCTCTGCCTATCTGGAATCCCATGCTTCATCTGCACCGACTGACCCACTTCAGAATTCGACCTCGATTCATTAAGTGTTGTCCAAAGGGAACATGGGAAATATCACTCCAAACATTTCGATCGACATCTATGTCAAACGAGGGATTGTCGAGAATGTTCATATTGGTACATCTTATTCTCCCAATGAGATCAATATCTATACTGAGATTTTTCAGGAATTCCGCGATGTCTTCGCATGGTCATGCGAAGAGATGCCTGGCATTGATCTGAGTATTGTTGTGCATGAAATTCCCACCTATCTAGATTCAAAGCCCGCTCATTAACGACTTCGTCCTCTGCACTCGAGAAAGGCTGCTACCATCAAGGGTGAAGTTGAAAATCTTCTCAAAATCAATTTTATTTATCCTATACCATTGAGAGATTGGGTCTCGAATATTATTCTTGTTAATAAGAAACAAAGGACCATTCAGGTTTGCATTGATTACTGTGGTATCCATCGAGCCTGTACTAAGGACAATTACCCCACTCCTTTTATTGACCAGATCATTGATGAATGTGCTGGGAGTGAGATTGTTTCCTTCATGGATGGTTTCTCTAGCTATAACCAGATTAACATTGCTCCAATTGATCAACACAAAACCACATTTATTTGTCCATGGGGGACATTTGCCTATAAAAAGCTCCCTTTTGGCTTGAATAATGCTGGGGCCACCTTCCAACAAGATATGTAATATGATTTTCATGACATCAAGCACATAGTTCATCCATATCTCGATGACCTTCATGCTCATTTTGCGAAATGTCAAGATCACTAAGAACACCTTAGAGCGATATTCCTTCGTTTTCGGTGCTATAATATGAGGTTAAATCCTCATAAGTGTGTCTTTCGTGTCAAATATGGTCAAATATTGGGTTTCTTGGTGTCCAAAGAAGGCATCCACATTGATCCTCTTAAATTTTAGGAAATCATAAATTTTCCTCCTCCCTCTTCTATTCATCAATTGTAGAGTTTGCAGGGGAAAACAAATTTCCTCCATCGCTTCGTAAAAAATTATGTTGAGATTTTCAAAGGCTTTACTTGCTTATTGAAAAAGGGAATCCCATTATTATGGGACGAAAGTGCTCAAGGATCTTTCGATGCATTGAAACGAGCCCTCATTAGTGCTCCATTATTCCATCCTCCCAATTATCACTACGATTAATGCCTGTACTTGGCTATCGCCGACAACACTATTGGTATGGTGCTGGTCCAAGACAATGACGATAGTCAAGATCATGTAGTGTACTAATTGAGCCACAATATCTTTGATGCTAAGACCTGTTATGCTCATGTAGAGAAACTCACACTGGTTGCTGTCCATGTTGTTCAGCGTTTTCTTCACTACATTATCTTGTGCAAAATTTTGGTGATTTCTGATTGCAACCCCATGAATTACATTCTCACACGTCCATTTCTTGGGGGAAAGTACTTGAAATGGATTTTCATACTTCAAGAGTTAGATTAGAATTCACTATTGTTAAGTCTAAGAAATCCTTGGTCTTTGCTGAGTATATTTGTGATCTTCCCACCGCAGATGATCCCACTCCTCTTGATGAGTCCATTCCCAATGAGACTATCTTTCTCATTATTACTCTTGACCCATGGTATGGGGAAATTATTGTCTATATCTAGACCCAAAATTTTCGGTTAGAGATATCACACTCTAAGCGACGATGGATTCGCTACAAGTCCCAACCTTACCGTATCGTTGGAGACACCCTATATCGCACTAGTGTTGACTCTGTCCTCCATCAATGTTTGACTCTTGAGGATGCTGAGAAAGATCTCAATGAGCCATCAGGGGCTTGTGGTGGTCACATGTCCGATTACGCTACCACCTAAAAGATCCTTCATGCAGGGTATTTTTGGCTGTCTATTTTTAAAGACTGCATTTTTGCAGTACAAAAATTCCATGACTATAAAATATACTCTAGGAAAGAACGCACCCCACCCTCACCCTTGCAACCAGTTGTGACCGTCATAACTTTTGTGAAATGGGGAATATATTTCATGACCTGTAACCCTTGCTCATTTTGGGGGCATGGTTATATCATCGTTGCAATCAATCATTTCACTAAATGGGTCTAAATGATGCCTACATACGATAATGAAGGTCGAACTGTGGTGCAATTCTTGTTCAATCATGTCATAACACGGTTTGGTGTCCCAAAAGCGATTGTCACTAATCATGGCTCTCATTTTTGTAATCATATGATGAAATAGCTCACTGCTTAGTTGGGGTTACGTCATGATAGCTCCACCCCTTATTATCCACAGGTCAATGGCCAGGTTGAGGCTGTCAACAAAGTCTTGGTGACTATGCTTCAGCGCACCATTGGGAAGCACAAACGAGATTGGAATCTCATGCTCTTCTCAGATCTATGGGAGTATAAAACCTCTTCTAAGACTACCACTGGATTCAAACCATTCCAATTGGTGTATGGTCTAGAGGCCACACTCTCGATAGAGTGTGAGATTCCTTCTCTGAAGCTAGCTATCAAACTACTTCCCGGCACTTCACCATAAGAGGAATGTTTGTTGTATCTCGAGCGTCTCAATGAGACTTGTAGGCTTGTTGCTTTAGTTATTGAAGTGCATAAAAGGCAAGTTAAGTTCAATATGACAAATCCTCCAACCCTCGATTTTTCTCCGAAGGTGACTTGGTCCTGCTTTATGGCAAAGCCCATGATAAATTGGGAGTAGGGAAACTCGAGCCAGTGTGGCACGAGCCCTATATCATTAAATGAGTATTGGAATGAGGAGCCTATGAGCTAGGATATTACCAAGGTAATCCATGGATGAGATCTGAAATGGGCTCTATCTGAAAAAATATTACTCCTAATCATAAGTGTGATACTTAGTATATTAGTGTTTTATTCATTAGTGTGCTTTGATTGGATTTTTGGTTTGACAGCTTGCTTTGCAGACATGTTTCCTATGCTCACCTTGTGTTCCACTTGGTTTGCAGATGTCTTCAAATAATTACATTGGTTTTGCTGATGGTTCTTTCCGTAGCACACGAAACCTATCTTTCGCAGCATGGGCACTTTTTTCCCCTAATGGAAAATTGATTAATTTACAGGGTATTTTTTTGGGTCGAACAACTAACAATATTTCCTAATATAATCTGGTGATCGAGCTATTATCGAATTCCATTTATCTCAGGATTAGAGATTTGGTTGTTAAGTTAGACTTGCAACTCGTTGTGTTACAATTAAATGGTCATTATTCTGTGTGAAATCATCAAATTTTGAGTATGTATATGTGTGTTAGATTATTGGAAAGACATTTTGATTTCATCACATATCAACATATTCCAAGACGTTTAAAAAAATTAAAATATACATTAGCAAATCATATATTAGATAAACATTTGCGCAATATGTAAAAACCAAGACATCATAATGATACACAAGTAGTAGTAGAAACATGTATATATATATATATATAAGGTCTGTCAAGTGTGTTGCATCCAAAATCTCAAAACAATATGTGTTCTATTACAAAAAATGGATTTTCGAGCCCACATCAATACAAAGAATGTAAAAACATGATTGCTATCTGCCCACATGGTGCTCATTTTAGTAGGAGACTGCTTGATTCACTCGCTAGAGTAATCAACGTAGTTTGCCCGGAACTCTAACCGTATGCCTCTGGAGATGCGGAGGAATATCATCAAAAGTAACATACTCTGGAATTCCTCTCGTAAGGCCAACCAAATTCCGCTCTAATTCAGCAAGTGTATTTTCTCCCTCCTCATAAGTAGCATCCTCTACTGGGCAAGCTACCTTTCATGAAATCGGTGACATACCGGGTGGTCTCTGAGGACCCATATCTGTAAAAACATCATAAGTTTATGTTTCAGAATACATAAAAAAAACATTCAAAAAGTAAAATATGTTAAAAAAATAATTTTTACCTGCATTGGTCCACTGTGTGCCTGGTGGAATGGGAAGATCCAGATCTCCTCTAAAGTTGATGCCGACATATGCATAGTCTTCAACCACGATGAGTTGACGACACAACCAACTGAAAAAGGCTCCCGGGAAATGCATATGTTGGCCCCCACCTTGTCGGGGCATAATATCACACCATCTCATCAGCGTTAGGTCCCTCAGGGCTAGATCATGGATCTGTAACCACTGGTATTGAAACAATGGTACTCTCTCTAAAAATAAGGTCACCAAAATGGACCCGTACCTGAATTTTTTCAGCCGCCCTGTCTTGCACTTGGTCAAATGTCTCTTCATATTGGCCAGTAACCACTTGCACCAGTTAAATGTCATTGGGGCCAAATAGTTCACCTCGTATTGGAACTGAGATTTCGTTTCCTCATGCAATGCTTGGGCTCTTGCCACTTTAGTTATGTCGTGTAGAATTGTGTGCAAGGGAAGCACTCTGATAGATTAAATGTATACCTTCCTGCTCTCAGGTTTTTGAGCCCCGAGACAGTATCTCTGGATGAGCATGCTGGTACTCTCACCCCCTGCACAAGCTCCAAAGAGTTGGATCCTCTCCCCTCTCCTGGACAAGCCAATAATGAAATAGATTCCCATCACATATAGTTACAATTCCTAGTCCCTGATGACAAATATCTGTCAGCCGACATCCCATATACTAATCAAATATTGGGGCAGCTCCAACTGAGCTCTCAACCCTGGTGTTTGAAAGAATTTCAACAAATTGAAATTTCATAATACATTGACGCAATTATGGTCTTGCAATGATTGGTGGTCTTCCACCTCGTGGCCTCGTTCTTTCCATTTGAAAATTGACATCTCTGAGGAAAACACCTGTAGAACATGTTTAAATGGAATTTTAGGAGTTATCATCAGAGTAATTTTGGAAATTATCCATAGAGATGGGTGGATTTCTTGTTTCAAAATGCTTCCCGCGACTAGCGTGACTGTCCGAATTAATTCGGTATTGGTGGCACACTGCCCTAACAGGCTAAACACGACCAGCGCAACCCCAGTAGCTCAAAATCATGCTGGTCACGAGCAATTTTAAGCTTTAAATACTCCCCCCAATCTCCCTATTTCTAAAACTAAATGAAAAAAATGTAATTAAAATGAAGAGGAGGCTTAGAGCTCTTAACTGATGCTGACGGATCAACAAATGGTGTCCTGTATCGACCGCACCAATGATTTGAAATTCAGAGGGAAAATGGACAAAATTATCTTCTCAAAATAGAAAGGTGAAAATGAATTTACTTTTTGGTCTACTTATATATTTTTGATAAATTTTCACCAATATTTTATTATTTTTCATCGATATCTGTGATGTTTACTGTGTTTGTGCAGTACAGGACTTTCACAATGCAGGTTATTATTTCTAATGTAAACGAGTTGTATTTTATCTCTTTTTCGGGCTCGGTAAACATTTACAAAAAAGGAAACCCCCTAGAGTCAACTTTCAGCTCTTTTCTGACTCTTGAAAAATGAAAATATTTTCAAGTACTTGTCATTTCGAACTCATTAAAGTTAATAAATTGATGTGATCTTAGTATATGTTTACCCCTTTTTCATGTTGAGATTTACTATTTTATGAAAATGGAATACCTTGATCGAACATGGTCAAGAGGTTCTCTTGAATATTGTTTTCTACCTTTTCGGATTCGAGAGACAATTTAAAAAAAGGGACATGATGGAGTTTCCTTTTTGTTTCTTTTCAAACTCCTTAAACATGAAAAGTCACTGAGTTACCATTTCGTTGGACTCGTTAAAGATTAAACGACGAAAGTCTTTTCGCCATGACGAGACCGAGTTTCTGCTTCCTAGGGCTTGTTAAACTTACTAGGATGGATTCATTCAAAGAATGAACTTACACACTCAACATATGATATCCTCTTCACGTTGGCTATAAAAAATAAAGAGGTACTCGTTAGAAATAACGGGGGAAAACTGAAAGTGAACATCCTATGTGTATTTTGGGAAGCTTGTCACTCTTGAACATGACACTCATCTGCAGTTCATGTCAGGTTGGGGACATCCTACATTCGTCACTTTTCCTCCATGGGTTTGGGAATTTTTTTTTTCCTCTCATTTGATTACCAAATTTTGTCAACATGACCTCTGATCCTATTTGAGTCAAATTTTTCCACACTTCAGAGTCGTGTCATCAATATGTTCAAGAGAAGTCCTTTTTGTCAAACATCCTTTGCTTATCTGACCTCCTCTGTTACAATACCAAATCACTCCTATCTCTTATCACTCAGTAATTTCTACAGGTTCAAGAGAAATAGTCTAAGGTAACCACAAACCTACTTCAAACTCTAGGATCTAGCCTTCCTAGGGTTCAGAGAGGGCTCTCTCTTTAAAGTTTAACTTTGTTTTGATTTATAATATTAGGCTAGTTATGAAAGTACAATTTGGTTTTGGTTTAAAGGGTTTGGTGGGAAAAATAAATTGGAGGTAAGATAGAGAGAAATCTACTTGTCCATTGGGCTATGGGGTCTAAATCAAGCTAGCAGCACTAGAAATCAAGGCCAAAAAGGTACAAATATATTCAGGGCAAGATAGATAACCCTCAGAGATTTGGGAAAGTGGTTTTTTGTGAGGTGGTATGATCGGGATAAAGGGCACTTAAGGATCCTTTGATCCGGAAAATGGAAGTAGAAGGAAGAGGTCAAACGGGAGAATGAGCAATTAAGGGTTCTTTGCACCAGAAATCAGAAGAAAACATTAAAATGGCTACTAGTTAAAGACAAGGAACTTGACTAATCCTGTAGTAATACTCCTAGTTACAAATTCAGATAGAAAAAAACATAAAATGAATGCATGAAACTTAGAAAAAGAAATAGTGACAAGTAGGAAGTACTTCACTCATCAGCTTATCACAGGGATCCTGAATTATGATGCCAGTAAGCTTGTCCAGTCTGCTACTTTGAATTCAAACACACAATAGCCTCGAATGTTAAAAAAAAACGTCTATAGTAAGGCCAACAATTTTATTCCCCCCAAAATACTTCAAAGAGTGAAGTATCTATACAAATTCTAAACTAGAATATCTTGAAAAAATATCAAGATTGTTTTACAAATATCTCCGACTGTTTTACATAAATAGAACTTAAGTAAAGGACACTAAAAAATAATGCATCTATTTGGCACTATTTTTTATGGATAGGTGATGAAAAAGAGGAGAATTCGAATTTGATCTCAACTCTTAGTTGATGATGAGGCACCCAAGTCACTAACTGTTTCCTTTCTTTGTGCATTCTGCTCCAGAAATTCTGCAAAATTAGGGTCCAATGATACCTTTTTATTTCTCAATCCGAACTCGATATGTACAAAGTGAAAGAGGTTATTGTAGATAAATATTTTTTTAAGATAAAAATCTCTCTGTTCCCTAAAATTATGCTCCATATGGTCACCATTGGCTCTGCAAAAATATGTGTAAAACAGAGTTTTGCAGAGTTTGAAAACTAGGCTACAAAGATGTGCATGTATCTCTCATTCTATAATAGCTGTGCAGAACATGAGATAGGTTTTTGTATATGAGTATTTTAGGAACAAAAACCTCCTTCAGTTTTGTAATATGTATTTATTATTGGCCATAATATCCTCTTCAAAATGATGACTTAACAGGAATTTTCTATAAAAAGAGCTTTCAAATTTTGTTTAATATTTCCAAATCCATAATGGATGTTAGAAAAGTGAGAGATTTTTTTGTAGTTGGACACCTTAAGAACACAAAACTCCTTTAGTTTTTCAAAATTCATCTTGGATTGGTCACAATAGTTTCTGAAAAACAATGACTTAAACACGAAATTTTTGCAAAAATGTCCCTTCTTGTTCTGTTTTCATCTTTTAACTTTTTTGTTCTTTTAACTGTTTTTACCTTCACTTTGGATAAACTTCATTGTTGTTGGTAAAATTACTTTCATCTTTATTAACTATTATTGCCTCTGTATTTACTTTTACTGTTTTACCTTTGACTGCTCTGTAACTTTGTTTTAATCTTCATTCTGACTTTCATCTGATACACTTTAACTGTCTCTGTTTTCACTGCAAATTGTTACTGCTTCGATTACTGTGTGAACTCTTCTTGTTCTAGGAAAACCTATTCAAACTCATTTCCTTGTGAATTCTTGGAGTAAAACTGATCTTTAACTAGTATTTAGATTGTTTTATCCAAATTCTCCTTTTTCTAATGACCTGCAAAAATCAAACAATTCATTAATGAAATCCAGGTCTGCAAGGAGGGATTATGGCTTTGATGAATTTGGAAAACCTGTGGAATGAATTTTGACTCTGGAGGTTTAAATCTATTTTTAGGCATTTTTTGGCTACTTCTGCAAGATTAAATGGTTTACAGAAGTATTTTTTTCTTTAACAGAGGTTCTTGGATGAAAATCAGTAGAATATGGTTTTTTCTTTGTATTTTTTCTTTCAATTTCAATCTTCAAATGATTTACAGACCTTCACTGATTTAGAGAACAAGAAATAGGGGTTTCTTGATCCTTTTCTAATGAATAATTTGGGCTAAAAATTATTTTGAAATGGGTAACAGAGGCTTAATGGAAAAAACAGGCAAATTATAGTCTCTTTTTTGGGCTTTTCCTTCCAAATAGGCTTATGAAAGAAGTTTAGAGGTTTTTAGAACAAGTTGGAAACTTTTGTGAAATGTTTGGAACAATGTACAACTCCTCAATAGTATTCGAAGGTTTCAGGGAGGATTTTTAGGCGCAGAAATGGCGGACAAATAGTGTTTTTACAGTCAGGGAGGCTTGTGCAGGGTTAAGGTTAATGCACAGAAGATAAGGAATGAAATGTATTTACAAAGGTTTTATATACATTTGGGTTGTATTACTTCAACATTGAATAATTGTCACATCAATGGGAAGGGCGGTTTTGGATTTTAAACGAAAAACCAAACAGTGGTTATCGCGCAAGGTTTAAGTGGTAAGTTTTTTTATTCAAAACGTACGCGATCCAATGAATGGCAGCCACGTGGAGGGGAGGTGAAATCACAAAACAACCTATTTTGCGTGCATTTGGAGTTCGGGTGATCGATTAGTTTGTCAAAACGATATTGAGTATCATCCGTCAGAGCTGAAGATCGGATGCGAAGGGTTAGGATGGATTGGAAAGCTGCAGCTAAAGTAAATGGTGGGACCGGGCTTCATATGCATGCGGGTGGTTTAAAACATATAATTAACCTTTATGAAATATATTTGAGGGCAAAGGTTTTAATCATATATCGGGGTGGGGTTTATATATGGCATGGGTTAATTATATAAAGCGAGAGGCTTATATAATATGTTGGAGATATGCATACGGGAAAGGTTTAATTTATTTAAAATAAACCTTAGTTTATTTTTAATAAACTTTGGGTTATAAAGTATGCGGGGGGTGTTTATGTATGTATTGTCCTATAAGATGGCGGAGAGATAATGGTCTATAGGATAATGCTTTTAACCAATACAAAGGTGCGGGGTTGATGTGTTTTAATCAAAACATTTAAAATATGTCTAAATAAAAATACAAAGGGCGCAGTATTTAGTTTATTATATAGTTTTAAACCTTTTGAATGGTTTAAAGACCATAGGGGCAGGATATTTACTTACCGATAGTTTTAGACCAAAGGGATTTTAATTGGGGTTTTTGATTTAGCACATGGGTAATAAAATTTGGTCTAAAACATAGTAATAGTGGGTTTTTGGGGATATTTAAACATAGGGAATTAATAAGTAGGATAAGATATTTTTTAGGGATTTAATAGAATATGTGAAAATTAATATGAAAGGGCAGTGTAATGTAAAAAAAAATACATAAAATCACTCAGTAAAGTGTAAAAGTAAAGCATAGCTTATCTTTTATTATTTCACCAATACTTAGGATAAATGTATTTTTGAGGGTTTTGTGAATGCTTCTGAAGGGATGAAGTTAATTATATGGGATTTTAATCTTCGCTAAGTAAGAATGTGTCTTTACTTAGGAAAAGGGGTTTTTAATGTATGAATGAAGGATTAATAATGATAAATGTGGATTTAACATAAAAACTCAATATTTTCAACTTAACCAGTCATCGAGCCTCGGGTCCGGTCTCAACAAAATTCAGAGAAATTCTCTGAGCCTGTTTGACTGATAACCTAGAATACTGAATACCTATAGGGGAGGGGAAATTAGTGATTTTTCCCAGTGAAACTTTATTACATGCTTTCTACACTGCTTCCTACCTACCCAAACTTATTATAACATTTTTTCTTCATTTTGCAGGTGCATTTAGGCTTTCAACCTTAAAAAATTTATTCTTTTAAAACACAAAACTATCTAGATCTACCTTATTTCATCCGAGGGCTCAGATTAAACTTTTCAGCTCTTCATTATTCTCTACCTATCTACTGATTTGTCAGGTTTAAATTGTTTGACAAATATTTTTTCCGTATCTAAAACATGAAATTGAAAGCATGACAAGTTAACATTAAACAATTTAACTTATCATGGATTATGGTATTTATTGACACTCTGCCCATAATCATTTATTTTGCAGAAAAGTAAAAAGTAGTGGCATTTGGACTTGCTCACTTTCAGGTTTTATTTTCATCTTTTTTCTTTTTGGGGTCTATATTTTTCAAGTCCTCTGATCTTTCGTTTAGGACTTTTTACCCTTTTTTTGAATTATTATTATTTTTTTTATTTTTTCAAAATATGGGAAAACAACTTGCAGAAAGCAAGGTATGTACATATTTACAAGACTATCAAATTCAATTCAAAAATTATGAATCCTATATTTATAGCACCCTAACAGTGGCTTCACATGGGGATGGCATATCCTTGTGAGATGTCAAGAACACTGTTGACTAGTAGCCTGATCCATTGGGCCAATCCCAAACATGCATATGCTGTGACCGAAAAATATTGAACTGAATTTACACCTTGTTCTGCAAACTGAAATATGATCTGAGACTAAAAAGGTGCTACAACCTTCAAACCAAACTACTAAATCATCAATATCTTAGGGCCTTTTCCTTGGCTGAAAACTGAAAACTGAAATAAGCTGAAATCTTACCTACTTACTTTAATCAGTTGTCCAACTTTTGGTTAGGTAAAATGAAATAGCCAATGCAACCATTCAAGCATTATGTACTTTGATAGATTTTGTTGCATGTGCTTGTTGATTATCAAAACTGTAATTCTACAACCTATTAAAAACTTGTCAACAAATGAGAGAATAAGGAAATACTTGATTCCCTTTGTTGACTCTAGAAACTTTTCAAAAGGATCTTCCAAGGTATATATACCAATGTTTAACTAGTATAAATAACTGTACATATGTTTTGGATGACCTCCATGCCATGAGACTGAAATGTTATTTTCATCTTTATCTCCATGCAAAATTTCCCTATGATTGTTCTGCGATAATTTCAGATTTTCAGATAAGCCATGTGATGATATTCCTAAAAATTTTTGTTTGAGGTAACTTCTATCATCTCGATCTTGAAGCTCATAGTCCATAAATGGAGAAATAATTTGAATGCCTTTATTATTCAACATATATGATATTGGATCATGAAAAACTTTGAAATATTGATGCAATTTATATATGAGTTCTAATGGAACTTCATATATTTCTAGTGGTTGTTCATCTTTTAAAAAATAAAATGCTTTAGAGCATAATGGTATAGAGCTTTTTTTCAAAATTTCTGAACTTTCTTCTACACTCCCATATTCAATGTGTATTTTCTGATCACTGTATTTGAGTTGCTGAAATTGAACTTCCTCATCCCACCAACTAGCTGGTGATTGCTCTGTGAAGTTAGCTTGAATTTGGAGAACATAATTATCATTATACTGATCATACTTAGGCAAATCTTCAGAAGAAGGAATTTCATCAATTATACACATTAGATTAGCAGATTGATTTTCCAGTAATCTTGATATATCTTGATTAGATTGGTTGCGTTCTATTTGAAGGTAATCATTTTTCTCAATAGGAGTACTATCAGGAAATGGGATTTTTTGGGAAGATAGAACAAAATGAGCATCAACTTGTTCTTTTATCTCTTCATGGATAAAAACTTTAGTACATACATCAACATTAGAATAAGTAGAAACAATTTCTTCATTATGTAATATTTTGAGGATGGTTGCATGTTTAGAAGAAAATTTATTTCTTCTTCGGTGAGGGGGGGTGGAAATATTTGAATTCTTGGATTTGAATACCAAGTGTTTTTTCTCTTATGTAAAAATTGACCACAAGGTTGAATATTTTCTTTAACTTCATTCAAAACATTATATGAAACATCATTTGTTACTACAGAGGGGCTTTGTGGATCTTGATTCATCTCTTGATTTATTTGATCTTTGATTAACTCCTCTTGACTATCATGACACTTAACTTGAGAATGAAAGTTATGGAATTCTTCTAATAAATATTCAGGATGCCAATTTCCAAAATCTTCATCAATATTTTTAAGGTAATGTATAAGATCTTCAGCTTGATCACAACAATTTTCAGCTAATCATAAAGATGGAAAATCTTCTTTGTAATGCTCATAAAATACCTTGTGAAAAACTTTTAAAGAAAATAAACTAGCAGGTTTGAGAGCGTCATACCATTCCCTTGCTTTTCCTTCTAAGGTTGCCATGAATAGCTTCATGAGGAAATCCTCATGCCAATCACCCTTCAATCTCCATGAGTGTATATGAAATTTAATGAGATGTAACAAAGGATCATCAATATTCTCATCTTGAAACATGGGTAGATTTTTATCCCAATTTACCTTTGGTAGTTTGTGTGGAAATCCAGGTGTGTGATCTTTGCTCATGGGAGCATACATGCGTTTTATTCTTGGGTCTTCTTGTAAATTAGTCATAAATAAAGGCCACTGTATCTATATAACCAAGTTAGACCCTTATATAAAATACAATATATGTTCAAAAAATTTCTTAATGAGAAAAAACATAATGTCTTAGATTAAGATCCAAGTTAAAAGCCTGATCTTTCCATATTGTTCTCTTAGGTTCATTCCTCTAGTGGAGTCTTGATTGTGAAATTGATTTGGAGTCGCCAGGTGGATGATTTTAACCTTTGTGTGTCCGATCACTGTCCACCATCAAAGATCAGATCGGAACTCGTAAAATATTTCTGAAGAACATGTTAGTCTCCCCAGTATGGTCGCAAATATGTTATCACTCAGTCCTTTCTGCAGGTTCAAGAGAAATAGTTTGAGGTAACCACAAACCTACTTCAAACTCTAGGATCTAGCCTTCCTAGCGTTCAGAGAGGGCTCTCTCTTTAAAGTTTAACTTTGTTTCGATTTATAATATTAGGCTAGTTATGAAAGTACAATTTGGTTTTGGTTTAAAGGGTTTGGTGGGAAAAAATCACTTGGAGGTAATATAGAGAGAAATCTACTTTTCCATTGGGCTATGGGGTCTAAATCAAGCTAGGAACACTAGAAATCAAGGCCAAAAAGGTACAAATATATTTAGGGCAAGATAGATAACCCTCAGAGATTTGGGAAAGTGGTTTTTTGTGAGGTGGTATGATCAGGATAAAGGGCACTTAAGGATCCTTTGATCCGGAAAATGGAAGTAGAAGGCAGAGGTCAAATGGGAGAAGGAGCAGTTAAGGGTTCCGTGCACTGGAAATCAAAAGAAAAAATTAAAATGGCAACTAGTTAAAGACAAGGAACTTGACTAATCCTGTAGTAATACTCCTAGTTACACATTTAGACAGAAAAAACATAAAAATGAATGCATGAAACTTAGAAAATGGAACAGTGACAAGTAGGAAGTACTTCACTCATCAGCTTATCACAGGGATCCTGAATTATGATGCCAGTCAGCTCGTCCAGTCTGCTACTTTGAATTCAAACACACAATAGCCTCCAATGTTCAAAAAAAATGTCTATAGTAAGTCCAACAATTTTATTCCACCCAAAATACTTCAAAGAGTGAAGTATTTATACAAATTCTAAACTAGAATATCTTGAAAAAATATCAAGATTTTTTTACAAATATCTCCAAATGTTTTACATAAATAGAACTTAAGTAAAGGACACTCAAAACTAATGCATCTATTTGGCACTATTTTTTATGGATAGGTGATGGAAAAGAGGAGAATTGGAATTTTATCTCAACTCTTAGTTGATGATGGGGCACCCAAGTCACTAACTGTTTCCTTTCTTTGTGCATTCTACTCTAGAAATTCTGCAAAATTAGGGTCCAATGATACCTTTGTATTTATCAATCCGAACTATATGTGTAAAAAGTGAAAGAGGTTATTGTAGATAAATATGTTTTTAAGATAAAAATCTCTCAGTTCCCTAAAATGATGCTTCATCTGGTCACAATAGGCTCTGTGAAAAGATGTGTAAAACAGAGTTTTGTAGAGTCTGAAAACTAGGCTACAAAGATGTGCATGTATCTCTCATTCTGTAATAATTGTGAAAAAAGTGAGATAGATTTTGTAGATTCGTCTCTTAGGAACAAAAATCTCCTTCAGTTTTGTAATATGTATTTCTTATTGGCCATAATATCCTCTGCAAAATGATGACTTAACACGAATTTTCTGTAAAAAGAGCTTTCAAATTTTGTTTAATATTTCCAAATCCATAATGGCTGTTAGAAAAGTGAGAGAGGTTTTTGTAGTTGGACACCTTAAGAACATAAAAATCCTTTAGTTTTTCAAAATTCATCTTGGATTGGTCACAATAGTTTCTGCAAAACAATGACTTAAACATGAATTTTTTGCAAAAATGTTCCTTCTTGCTCTGTTTTCATCTTTTAACTTTTTTGTTCTTTTAACTATTTTTACTTTCACTTTGGATAAACTTCATTGTTGTTGGTAAAAGTATTTTCATCTCTATTAACTATTACTACCTTTGTATTTACTTTTAATTTTTTACCTTTGACTGCTCTGTAATTTTGTTTTAACCTTCATTCTGACTTTCATCTGATACACTTTAACTGTCTCTGTTTTCATTGCAAACTGTTACTGCTCTGATTATTGTGTAAACCCTTCTTGTTCTAGGAAAACCTATTCAAACTCATTTCCTTGTGAATTCTTGGAGTAAAACTGATCTTTAACTAGTATTTAGATTGTTTTATCCAAATTCTCCTTTTTCTAATCATCGGCAAAAATCAAACAATTCATTAATGAAATCTAGGTCTGCAAGAAGGGATTATGGCTTTGATGAATTGGGAAAACCTGTGGAATGAATTTTGACTCTGGAGGTTTAACTATATTTTTTAGGCATTTTTTGGCTACTTTTGTAAGATTAAATGGTTTACAAAAGTATTTTTTTCTTTAATAGAGGTTCTTGGATGAAAATAAGTAGAATATGGTTCTTTCCTTGGATTTTTTCTTTTAATTTAAATCTTCAAATGATTTACAGACCTTCACTGATTTAGAGAACAAGAAATAGGGGTTTATTGATCCTTTTTCAATGAATAATTTGGGCTAAAAAGTCTTTTGAAATGGGTAACAGAGGCTTAATGGAAAAACCAGGAAATTATAGTCTCTTTCTTCGGCTTTTCCTTCCAAATAGGCTTATGAAAGAAGCTTAGAGGTTTTTAGAACAAGTTAGAAACTTCTGTGAATTGTTTGGAGAAATGTACAACTCCTCAATAGTCTTCGAAGGTTGTAGAGAGGCTTTTCGGGCACAGAAATGGTAGATAAACAGTGTTTTTACAGTAAGGGAGGCTTGTGCAGGGTTAAGGTTAATGCGCAAAAGATAAGGAATGAAATGTATTTTCAAAGGTTTTTTATACATTTGGGTTGTATTACTTCGGAATTGAATAATTTTCACATCAGCGGGAAGGGCGGTTTTGGATTTTAAATTAAAAACCAAACAGTGGTTATCGCGCAAGGTTTAAGTGGTAAGTTGTTTTATTCAAAACACACACGATCCAATGAATAGCAGCCACGTGGTGGGGACGTGAAATCACAAAACAACCTATTTCACGTGCATTTGGAGTTTGGCTGATCGATTAGTTTGTCAACGCGATATTGAGTATCATATGTCAGATCTGAAGATCGGATGCGAAGGGTTAGGATTGATTGGAAAGCTGTGGCTAAAGTAAATGGTGGGGCTGGGCTTCATATGCATGTAGGTTGCTTAAAACATATGATTAACCGTTATGAAATATATCTGAGGGAAAAGGTTTTAATCATATATCGGGGCGGGGTTTATATATGGCATGGCACTACAAGAAAAAAGGACATTGGTGAGGGGCGAAAAATGTCACCATAAGCTCATTGGTGATGGTCAAAAGAGCCTTCGTCACCAAAAACTGAACGTCACCAAAGCTGGCGTCGCCGAAAGTATAGGTGTTGTGGTGACATTCAAGATTCGTCACCAATAGTGATTTATAATGACGGATAGTGACCGTCACCATTGCATATGAGCAGTGGTGATGGAAAATAGCCTCCGTCACCAAAGGTGGCGTCGCCAAAAGTATGTGTTGTGGTGACATTCAAGGTCCATCACGAATATTGATTATAATGACGGATAGTGACCGTCACCATTTCAAATGAACAACAATGATTTATTGTGATGGACCTTCCATGGCCGTCACTATTGGTGCATATATATGGCGATGTTCATTGACCGTCACCATTTCATATTTGGTGAGGGTCAAAAAATATCATGATAAGTTCATTGGTGACTTCAAGGTCTGTCACGAATAATGACTATAATGAAAAACAGTGACCCTCACCATTTCATATCAACAACAACGATTTATGGTGACAGACCTTTCATGGTCGTCACTATTGATGTGTATATATGGTGGTGTTCATTGACCTTCACCATTTCATATTTTGGTGAGGGTCGAAAAATGTCACCATAAGCTCATTGGTGATGGTCAAAAGAGCTTTGTCACCAATAATTGATCGCCGCCATTCCATATGAATATCAGGGCACGATGGAATCGAACCACCAACCTCCTGCTTGTAAAGCAGGTGCTCTTCCATTGAGCTAGCACCCTTTAAAGAATTAGAATCCAGTGAAGAGATATACAAATTAGGACTGAAAAAGTGTGAAAATACTGTGATATGAATTGCCAAGTTAATCATCTGAAGTCTGAAATGGTGTATATCTGCATAGAGAGAAAGTAAAAGAAAGGAAGGTAAATCGTGAATTGCCAAGTTAATCATCTGAAGTCTGAAGTGGTGTATATCTGCATAGAGAGAAAGTAAAATAAAGGAAGGTAAATCGGAGATTTACCTTTCTACTCTTAGTATTCAAAAGAAATTAATATATATATTTCAAGTGAATATGAAGTAAGAAGCAGTTTCTTGACTAAACCAAGGAAAATAGAAGTAGAAACCAAGTTCTCTAAATGTTGGTGTAGATCAGTGTAAGACGATGAAAATATAAAGGATCAGCATTGGAAGCAGTGGTGAGGTCTTGGAAAGATTCATAGGTCAAGGGTCTAAGTCCTGGTCATGGTACTTTTCATTTGAATATCTATACGAAGAATTTCTTGTGGGTTTTCCTCTCCAAGAGGGAGAGGTTTTGCCCTCACTCTAGGAGCCTAACTTTGTGTCTTTTGTATTTTGGTAATTTACTTGATGAAAGACTAAATAAGCTAAGCAAGAGAAGACATAAGTAACTCAAGTAAACTCACAAGTAATTATCAAGAAGAGAATTTGAATTAATCTCCAGCCCTACAAATTCTCAGCACATAGATCACCTTGTTGAAAATTGAAACACCAAACCATCCATTACCAAAATACAAAAGACACAAAGTTAGGCTCCTAGAGTGAGGGAAAAACCTCTCCCATGAAAGACTAAATAAGCTAAGAAAGAGAAGACATAATTAACTCAAGTAAACTCACAAGTAATTATCAAGAAAATAATTTGAATTAATCTCCAGCCCTACAAATTCTCAAAACATAGATCACCTTGTTGAAAGTTGAAACACCAAACCATCCATTTTTGTTGTTTAAGGTTTTTCATTTGTAGCTATATTTTCCTTTCGAATGGGAGGGCATCACAAAAACATACTTTCCCTAGTATTATCTGGAGTATAGATAAGACCTTCTCCAACAATAAATGCTAATAGATGTATGCTAGTTTCCATGAGTTCTAAATCTACACCTTGCATAACATTTAGTCATGTCACTCGATTCTTTGCAAGATGGCACATAAGAGTAATGGGTAAGGAACCTTGCATAACATTTAGTCATGTCACTTGGTTCTTTGCAATATGGCACATAAGAGTAATGGGTAAGGAAGATTTCATCGACAAACATAATAAGCTTGAAAATTGCCACAAATATCTTGGATTTCTTCCATAAAGAATTCAATCTCTAGAGCAGTTGATTGTCAATATTGGCGCAGCTACCTAAGTATAACTACAAAAGTTAATATTTCACTATTATTAATTCAATTGCAAATTTTCTTTCTCTTGATAAGCTTCCAGTGTCTAATCCTGTGCTAATCATAGAAGATGTAGATACAAGCCCTTCCAAAGCACTAAACCCCCTAAAAACCACACTACTCGGCCACAAGGAAGACACATCCCATGGAACCTATGGAATGCCTCCCTCTCCACCATCCTTTCTGATGAACAGTGTCCTAGCTATCTTTTGTGAGTGTTATTTTTTCAAACACTGCTGGAGACATATAGATGATCAATGTTCAGTTCTGCTTCAAGGAAAGGTTAATTAGTGTTTTACATCTTTTGGAGATTGTCAATCTCTAGTTCGTATTGCCCTCTTTGGGATATGGTAGTCCTTACAGAATTTGGCATTATTCAATCTATGGAAGATTTATGTTTTTCACCATGAGGATAGCTCATTCTATGCTTATGTTCTGTGGAGGGATAAGGTATACCATCAGTGTTTGGCCAAAGACACTACTGATCAAAGATGCCCAATGTTTAGATCCCATTGTTTATTTTTATAGGCTCTTATATTTTGATAAGAGTTTATGATATCCACTTTTTTCGCTACTGTTTTTGAATAATTTCAAAAAATATAAGACATGTTTTCAAAATAAAAATAAAAAGCATTACAAAGTCCATCCTTACCTAGTATTACCATCAATTTCATATAGCGGAACTAAAGAAAACTAATATGGGGAAAAGGAGAAGATGTGAAAACCAATGGCATACGATTCTAATTTTAGCATGGATAGGTCAGATTCATATATAGATATGGACATTCAGTAGCTAAGCTGCAGTTTTCTTCTGTATTTTTCAACAAATTAAACGTGATACAAAACTTTGTACGTGTTTTTATCCCAGCACAATGTTGTTAGGGAAGTGTAATGGAATTAGAAAGGTAAAGTTTCAAACCTACATACATTCATACCAATAGGTGGAGATTGAAACCTGTAGACATTCTTACTGCATATTTTCCATTTTGGCATTGTCCATTATTCCAAACCCAACCTAGAATTCTGATAATAGTGACTAGTACAACTTGCTAGTATATACTACAGACCCATGTCAAATAATTGTGACAATACAAAACTTAAAGATATGCAAGTACATGTTTTAAGGTCATTGGGATCTGCATCCTATCTTTGCATGATGGACATATTTTAATTAGTGTGCTGCAAGGAAGAGATAAAATCTCCTTGAGATCTACACCCTATCGCTAGATTGCTTGCACCCTTCTTAACTAGACTTCAGACTAGGTAAAAATTAGCAAACTACTTAAATGAATTTAAAACTAACACTTGCAAAGTGCATGCACCCTATTTTACATGGAAAACACATGAAAATTGCTGATAATGTTAAGAACAGAACAACAATCCAATCTATAAGATTGACCACTCCCTCATAATTAAAGTGCCATACTGTTGAATTTGGAAAGAGGAAGTGTGCCCCTCACTATCCTGTCGAAATTTTGCAACTAAAGCACTCATACCTCATTCATACATGTGCCAAGGAGTGCCACATGTGCAACCAGATTGTAAAAGACTATCCAAGGTACAATATTTTAATACTACCTCTTATTGAGGAAATTGTTCTCCACCCATCCAAGTCTCCCCATGAATATATTGAAATTCCCTTGGACAAGGGCTTAGTCAAGATATTTGCAACCTATCTGAATGTACTCTAGATCAATTTCTCCCTTCTAAAACATGTTCCCAACAAATGGTACTTGATTTTAATGTGCTTGGAGCAATCATGGAATATTGGATTATCATAGAGTTCGACACAATTTTAATTGTCACAATTGACCCAAGTGGGCTCCAACATCTCACATGTTAGTGTTGCAATCAACTTGTGAAGCCATATATGGATTTACAACTAGTAGTGTTGATTGCAATGTACTCTATCTCTTCTAAACTCAATCGCACTAAACGCTTCTTCCTAGTCAACCAGAAAATTGTTTCTAAACCCAAATTGAAGCAGCACCAGAAAGTAATCTTCCTTTCACTTGCATCTCCTACACAATAAAAATCAATAAATCCATGTTGCATCAACTCACCATCTCTTGCATATTTCAAACCATACTATTTTGTACCCTTAAAATATCAAAGAACATGTTTTGCAACTACCCTATGAATATGCCTCAGATCAACTATGAACTAGGTCAAGGTGTTCACTATGAAACATACATCAAGTTTGATGTTACATCAAGTATCTAATCAATTATCTATACATCAAAGGATCTACCATGTCTGAGTTCAAGTCAGCAAGCAACCTAGAATTGGTATCATTGGGGTGACCATGGATTTACAAACAATCATTTGGAATCTTTTCAAGGTCTCAAGCATGTACTTTCCATGCCAAAGGAAAACCTCACTTGTACTTGGCCACACCTCTGGACCCAAGAAACAATACATCAAACCAACGACTTTCATATTTAAATATTCATTCCTACTGGGTATGTGTTATATTCAGACACTGGAAGCTCTACGAAATGAACAAGATCGATATTGTCAGCTTCCTCTACTCTTTCAATTGTTGCTTTTGCTTGCCTTTACAAAAAATTCAAAATTAGAAAATTTATTATGAACACTTGTAAGGAAACCAAATCTGAGTATTTCGTAAAGGAAGTAGTGATAATTTCTTATTTAGCTTCACCCTTTACCAAGAATAATGAAAAAATGTTTGTTCCAAGATCAAGTGCAAATTATTACAAGGCTATCCACCATTTTCTTTTAGCCATAGATCCCCTTGTTAAAACACCAAACCATCCATTTTTGTTGTTTAAGGTTTTCATGTGTAGCTATAATTTCCTTTTGAATGGGAGGGCATTGCAAAAACATACTTTCCCTAGTATTATCTTGAGTATAGATAAGACCACCTCCAACAATAAGGGCTAATAGATGTATACTAGTTTCCCTGAGTTCTAAATCTACACATTGCATAACATGTAGTCATGTCACTCGGTTCTTTGCAAGATGGAAAATAAGAGTAATGGCATGCTCTGTTTCTTGTAATGCAACAAGAGAAGTCTAGGGTCTTTATGTTATGTTATTTTCCTACCAATTGAATCGGTTGGAAGGTCAGTGGCATACAATGCACATAAGATATAATATTTTTCGGAAAATAAAAATAAAAATAAAAATGGCAATGCATTGTCTAGAATTGAAACAACAATAGCATTTTCCCCAATATAATTCACCCTTGTTGTTACAACTGCTAGCCCTAAACCCCATAACCCATCACACTGTCTATCTTTATGCCACACAGAGAATGGACCCTCTCTATCTCTAAAGCCCGATGAAAGTTCATCCCATAGGAAGTGACTAAATGTTGACAAGCTTGAAAAAATCCCAACAAACTGCAATATCTCAGCACCTCCTCTAACACATGCTAAAGATAAACACAAATTCAGGATTACTAGAGCTGAATCTCTCCAACTATCATGTCGAAGCTGACTAATTACACACTTTGTGGGAAAATTATTTTGAAAAACAGGAATCCATGTATTAGATGCAAGGAAACCTTTTAAGAGCATATCAATTACAGCTAAAGATATGTTTGCAACATTATTTTTTTCAACACAATTGCAAATAACGGGCAAAAATCCCAAACTCATAAGAGAAACATCAGAAAGGACATCTCCCACATTCTTCCTATCTTTGATTCTCCATTTTCCTAGTACTTTTTATGTTGAGAATTAATAATATCTAATGATGTCACAAGCACTTCCAGGGGTCATCTAAGCATTGTTTCCAATCCATTTGGAATAAATGGCTTGATATACATCAATGATATTAGGCTTGGGATCACTATTCTGATCTCCTTTGCATAAAGTGTCCAAGTTTGCATCTTATTTGTTATTGATACTATACAGCTGGACATCCATCTCACAAAAATTATCAAAAGTTGGGCCTATTTAAAGAGAAAATTTAGCATGTAATTTGTTGGGTCACCAAGGGGGCCTAACACCTGTATTGATAACAGATAATTGGAAATATATTCAACACACAACCCTATTGATTCTTCTGACAAGGCTGCATTTAGGTTTATTGATCCCAACTACGTCCCCTATCCAACAAGAGACAATATGAGGTCCTATAAACAGAAGGATAAGCACCAAAATGTATTGAACCGAAAATGTTATACCATAAACAAGGAAAGTAGGTAGAGTCTAGATACATAAAAAGCACATAAATTGTTTTGGATAAGTATGATAGTTCTCAAGCATGAATGAAATTACAACCTTTTTTTCGAATATTGACAAGGCTAACACAGTCATCAACGCTTTTAAGGCATTCAACTAAAAATATCCAAGACAAGAGGCCTTGTTTAAACTTTACACAACTAAATATTTCTAGTGTCTTTTTTGATGTAGCTGTGAACCCTTTGTCTTCAGAGTGAGACCACCACCCTATACCCAATTATATTTCAAGGGATTTGGTATCATAAATATACTTATCTTCACACAATGAATGAAGCTCATGCTATCTGAAGTCTTCATCAAGACTTACTGATCTTGTTTCGTTACATTCATAGTGGTGTCAAATGTTGTTGAACTTCAGATTCTTTTGTCTTTGCAATTCCAGCTGCAAGAGCACCTCTACCAATTTAGTGGTGTACTAAATCAGCCATTGAATCCTATAAGATAATGCTAGCAAATAGCTTAGTATTATAAGCCATTGAATCCTATAAGATAATGCTAGCAAAGAGCTCAATGTGCTTCTTGAACCTCTTAGACCTGTTATTGTGCGAAGGCAGTTATTCTTTCCTGATAGGCGACTTATATAGTTTGACTGTGGTAAATTGCAGAAGTTAGTGATTTGACTCAGATAGTTAAGAATTTAAGATCAGTAGGGCACAAAGCACTGGCATTGAGTCAAATGACGAAATAAATTAGAAAGACATTTCTTTTGATGAGCTGAAGGGGATTTTGTACAACTTTGAGATGAGTTGAATTATTGTAGAAACCTAGATAGATCTATTTATATGATGAATTTGATTCCAATATGAGAGCCCTCTTTCCAATCTCATTAATGGCCTAAATATCATCCAAGATGATCATGAATATGCTGGGTATGGTGCTGAATTGGAAGAGCCCCTCAATCATTTTATGACATCATCGTTTGAGGAGTCTGGTTAAGAGTATATCCATCAATTTAGATAAACAGTGTAGCAAAACAATTCTTTGCATTCTAGTGACTGGTCCTCTGCACTTTATAGAAGATATTTTAGTCACCCTAAATTTCCATTTGTGAAATCAAGCTGTAAAATTTGCCATTGACAGGCCTTGCAAGACCAATTTAGCATCATCATAGAAATTCCTTGAAAACATTTCAAGGTTGTCCTAGTTAGCTTAGCAATGGAAAGAAGTCATTAAGCTTATAAAATTTTGCTTTTCTTTTTCTTTAGAGTTGCTTTGATCATGCCATGGTTAAGTCCTTTGATATGACAACCTACAGGAAAGGAATTTAAATGATTATGAACATATTTATTTTATGGGTCCACAAGGAAGTTTACTAGCATGAACTCCTTAAAGAAACAATCCAATTAGCTACAAACACAAGGTAAACGACCATAAATCATAAATCAGATCCCTGATGCATCCCTTAGTCTGTATCGTAGCCATTTTGAGTTGACAATTATCCATGATATATATTTGGTGGATCACTTGCAAGAATTTTAAGCCATCTCTTGCCAAGTCTGGCAGTAGAACTAACAGAAAAAAAACTTTGATGGACCATTGTAGCTTACTGAAGATAGCCTTCCCACCTAGAACTCACTTCATTACAACAGTTATACCTATAAGGAATAATTCATAAAGGAGGATGGTCTTTCTTTCTCACACTAGTACCACCAATACCTCTTATTTCATTCACCAAAAATATGTGAGCTCGGGATATCTGCACATCATGATCTCAAAATGGTATCCTTATATCTGCAACTTATAAACTACATGTAAAAGAAATAAATCCCAAGGGCACAACAACGATGTCAATTTTAGTCCAAATTTGTGCCCAATTTTTTTTTTTTTAGCAGCTTTGAAAGACATTTCTCAATGATCATTTGGAAGAACACACTTATGTGTTTTCAGTTGAAAGCTAGTTCAACCTCAATTGTGAGCCACTTCTCATCAAGTGCCACATTTATCTCCTCAGCTCAGCAAATCCCCTTGACATACAATGACAAAAATTTACAAAGGAAACATCCTTTCTTAAAGACGAAATTGAAGTAAAAAAGGAAGGGCATTGTCTGAAGAATAGAAGACATTAGTGCAACATAAGTAGGAAATTTATTAGGTTGACGACTCGCCTAAGACGTGGACTTAGATGCTCCCACTTGTTCCTGTACACCCTAGAATGTTTGAGTAAGCCATCTTAACTTCCTGGCTACACTAGTAAGTAATTAGGTCTCTGTTCCTTGACTAGAATCTTGCTGATATGAATTTGATTTCTTTTTTCAGTTTTAGAACAGAATTTGGAACAACATTTTCGCATGCATTAATCACTATAGGATGTTTCTATGGTTTTGAGGACCATTCATCTTCATCAAACTTCATATCCTTGCTCACCAATGTCTTAAGTTGCACTTTAATTTAGATCATGTAGGCCTTGGATATCTTACTCTATCCAACAAAGACCGCCTTTATGTTCAAGGGTTCAAGATTAGTCATTTTCTCATCATGAATATGAATATAAATTGAACAAGAAAAAGGAAAAAAAAATGTAATACTTGTGGCTTCTCACCAACAAAAGATTTCTTTGGTGTTTTGTCCTTCAAGATCCTGTGAGGACATTGGTTCAAGATATAGACAATGTGTTGCAAGCTTTGGCTTAAAGACACATGGGTAAATCCATGTCCTGGATCTTGGTTTTAGCTATCTCAATGATGTATTTGTTACTCTACAAGCCCATTCTTAGCATCCTCTTGATCCTTGTTTCCCTGCAAAAGGTATCAAAGTCCTTGGACAAGGTTATAGTCCACTAGATCTGTCTCTCCCCTAACTTCCAAGGTTGAATGTAGGAAACTCAAGACAGAGTAGCAACAAAATTGGCATGTGAAGCAATTTGGATTGGGAAAATACTTGCAGATATGCAAGTTCATTAGGATAAGCATAATAATTTTTGCGATAATGAGGGAGTTACCAAGATGGAAAAAAGACCCGCCTTTGATATTAATCAATTGCATTGAGGTGCACATATTACAACACTCTATGTTGTTATTTTGTTTTTGGTCAAAATCAGGGGAAACACTTCCCCACTATAACATGGGGAGGAGAACTGTCAAAAACAGTGGACCATTGGCTAAAATGTTGCATTTGAGGGTTTTCTATGCCCATATAAAATTCATTTGGACTAGAATTTTGTATTTTCCTGTTGGCCTCATCATGGGCCCATAGTAACACAATGGAGTGTGCTTGTCAGGATTTGAACCCAAGTCATCATATGAACTCCCTCTTATTGGTAGACCATTTTTTCTTACAACTCTTTTTGATAGCCAAAAGCCCTATTAAGGGTGGTGTTGGCACGGGATAAATTTTAAATTTACACTTTGTCCTGCATATTTTCAAATTCATTAAAGAAAATGGGACAAATTTGTAATGGCTTCACCAACTAGTGCCCCACCACCTGGACCTTCTACTTACGTTGTATACTACCTCAGTATCTTGAATCTTATTGAAACTCACAACAATGAAGCCCTTAGCCACTTGTTAACAAAGCTAGATACACAAACCAGTGCCACTTCTAAGGGTTTTGAATGTGCTCCTTTGGGCACAAATTTTGTAGTTCCTGTTTCAAGTCCATCTGTAGTAGAAGTGGCTACAAGGAAACTTCCCATAACCATTCATCTCTCAGCAAAGACAGAGCTGGTAGATTACTTGGGAAGGCTTACAAAAAGGTCTTAGCTATTCATAAGAAGTTACCACCTGGTGGTATACTGGTATTTGTCACAGGACAAAAGGAGGTGGAATTTATATGCAGACAGTTGAGGAAAGCCTTTGTGAAAAGAAGCAAAAGCAATGTTAAAATACAAGATATTTCTCAAAAAATCAAAGCCCACTTTAGACACAAATGATGTTGCAAATGAACCCAATCTTGAGGGAATTTCTCAAGCTGTGGATGGCACAGATGATAGTGGGAAACACAAAGATGGAACTGATAGGTTTAACTCATTTGACGATGACGGGTTTGAAGTTCAATCAGAGGCAAACTCATCTTCCTCTGATGATGAATTTGATTCACATTCAGATAATGAAGAAGAAGAGTGTCTTGACAGTAGAAGAAATTGCAGTTGGTAGTGTTGAAGCAATAAGTGAGGGAGTAGATATGAAATTGGGAAATATGTTTGATGTTTCAGAAACATCAATGTCTCTCCCATCCAATCAGCCTAATATGGAACCAGATAAGAAGCGCACTGTGGTAGTTGATACATCAAATGAAATAGCTGGTGATGGAGACATCCCTCATGCATGCATTGGTCAGTCATGGAGAATGCAAGTACCAAATGTCGATATGAAACATAAAGTCATGATTGAAGCATTTGAAAATCATATGCCTCAAACAATTATTATTGATGAAATTGGAACAGAGCCTGAAGCAATGGCAGCCAGTACTATTTCTCAACGTGGAATCCAATTGGTTAGAACTGCGCATGGAATGACTATTGAAAATCTCATAAATAATCCTTCTTTAGAGATGCTTGTAGAGGGTGTGCAGAGTGTTGCCCTTGGAGATGATAAGGCAAAGAGAAGGGGAGTTCAAAAGGCTATACTTGAGAGAAAAGGACCATCCTCATTTACTTATGCTGTAGAGATGACATGAGGGACTGAATGCCGTATTCATCACAGCTTAGAAGCAACTGTGAATGTCATATTAGTAGGTGCTCTATAAATTTTTTCATATCCATCCCAGGGGATAAATATGTTGTATGATACAGTATGCAATGTCAATTAAAAAACAGAAATAATTAATCAAGTATCTATCTTGGCCTGTTCAAACTTCATATAAAATTTCCATGATATGTTGTGAATAGGAAAATCTCCATCATTTGAGGTCCGCCAGATGGTTATGAAGGTAGTGACAGATGGAAGTCCTGCCACAACAGAACCAGGCATTGGAAGCCATTTTAGGAGCACTTTGACATGTTTAGAGTCCAATGGTGTTTTTGAGGCTGGTAATGAGAGTGGTGATGATGATATTTTTGGGTTGAAAGGTAGTTATGAGCAATTTCAGAAGGATGATGATTCACCACTTATTTTATATACTTATAAAATATCATGGAGGTTGATCTGGAGCAAGTAGTGGAAGTAATGGGCCTAGAGAATGCAGTTAAATTCACAATGACATTGGAGCAGCTGATGCAATTCTTGCTTTACATTCTAAGCTCAAGGAGAATTCATGGATTCGATGAGTGGCTAAATATCAGCGTCTAACCATATTTGTGATGAAGACAAACATGATGGCGAAGATGGTAAGGGTCATGTGTACTATTCTTGGTTTGGAGACTCTTGGTGCAAGTTATTTTAGTTCATTCAAAAAGCTTAAGAATGATATTGAGATATCAAATGGAGCAGCCAAAAGAAGATCTTCCCGAGAAGAGATTGATGCTTTAGAAGAGGCCAAAATTGCTATTGAATATATTGTGATCCCTAGAGGGCAGCCAGTTGAACTTCTTCCAAGATGTGCTGACATTATTGCTCGTCAAATAAATCTGGTGGAGAGCTATCAATTAGTAACAGAGAAATTAGGGAGATAGCGAGAGTGACAGCCGATGACTACCCATGTTTTAGAGATATGACATTGCAAAACATTGAATCAGCAAAAAAGAAAAGAAAAACAATGACATAGTAAGCCTCAGTAAATATTCTATTGAGCATATACATAGAGGCAGTGAAGATTCTCAAATGATTGAGCTGGTGGTTCAATGTTATAAATATGAAAACAAGTCTTTTCCCCACACTATATCAACAACGACAGGTGTGTCTAAAAGCAATATAAACAATGAAATGGCTTAATGTTTTGTCAATTCAGAATCTATTATTACAAATGAGCAGAGATCTCTTGAAGTGGAGGAAGATAATCCCAAGATGAACCTGATGCATGTAAGGCTATGCGTATTGGTGTTTCGATAGAGGATGGTATGGTAGAATGAGATTTAAGAGCTAAGAACTATAACACTATGGCAGTGGAGCTTCTGCCGATATTATGCTAAACCTCATGCATGTTTGACTTATGAAGGATAATCGTTGGTTTAGATTGACGGTTCAACTTGATTTCAGACCCCCTCGGTGTTTTGAATTTTAATGGAGGAGAGGGGGTTCAAATGGGTACTTTTCAAACTCAGCCATTAACCACGTGGCAAGTGAAGGGTATGTTCGCACCCCCACCACCCCCCCCCCCCACCCCCCCATCACAATACGACTTACCATCTGTTGGCCTCTCCGAAATTCGGTTTCAGGTTTTTGTAAAAAAATGCTCAAATTCTATACTTGGAACGAATTTTTGTTGCTGGGAAAGGAAAGGAGGTTTGAACTATCATTACCCAAAAAGAGCGATATTTTCACGATAATGTACACTAATGGCACAACTGGTGAACCTAAAGGCATATTGATCACAAATGAAAA
Source organism: Pinus albicaulis (assembly GCA_034641835.2). Lineage (NCBI taxonomy): Eukaryota > Viridiplantae > Streptophyta > Pinopsida > Pinales > Pinaceae > Pinus > Pinus albicaulis. The sequence goes on from CM076580.1 coordinate 781,475,330, forward strand.
CATTGTTTCTATGGTGACCAAAATTGCTTATTTTCTTAAATGTCAGAATGAAGAGCTCACAGAGAAGGATGTTTATTTCTCGTTTCTTCCTCTAGCACATATATTTTATCGGGTGACAGAGGAATTTTTCATATCAAAAAGTGCTTCAATAGGCTTCTGGCGCGGGGATGTGAAGCTTTTGGTGGAGGATATTGCAGAACTAAAACAAACTGTCTTCTGTGGTGTCCCACGTGTTTTTTGATCACATATATTCAGGTTTAAACCAGAAGATCGTCATTGGGGGATTTCTGAATAGAAAGGTGTTTGAATTTGCATACAAATACAAGCTTAATAATATGTGCAAAGGGTTGAAACATGAAAAAGCATCTCCACTTTTTGATCAAGTTGTCTTTAGCAAGATTAAACAAGGTTTGGGAGGACGTGTCCGTGTAATGTCATCAGGAGCAGCTCCACTTGCAAGACATGTGGAAGAGTTTCTACGAGTAGTGACATGTTTCCATGTTTCATAGGACTATGGTTTGACAGAAAATTTTGCGGGAAGTTTTTTTTCCCTTCCAAATGTTATTTCAACAATCAGGACTGTTGGTCCACCTATTTCGAATATTGATGTTTGCCTTGAGTCTGTCCCTGAAATGGGATATGATGCACTTTCAGAAGTTTAAGCTTTCACAAGGAGAATACGTTGTAGTGGAAAACCTCGAGAATGTGTATGGCCAGTGTTTTTCTATTGATTCGGTTCGGATGTTGTTGAGTTCATCATTCGTCATGCAGAGCTCTTAATTGCCTTTGTCCAAGAGGCAAAGCTTCCTGCGATTTTGAAATGCTTTCAGCTATTAGTTGAGCATGAAAATGCCATGAGGAAGGCTACAGAGGAGTGGAAAAGGCATTCTGATTATAAACCCATACTTGAGTAGGATGGCCTTATATGTCAGCATTCTTCCTATTATGGGAAAAAGAGGGAGAAAACAAGAGAAGAATCATTAGCTGAAGTAAGAGATTACAAGCGGAAACAAATGTCATACCATGGAAAAAGGGTCAAGCGAACTCCAACACAGGTGTTACAAGATATAATTGAGGGCCACATGGAGGAAATTAAGATAGCAAGAGGAATTGGTTGTTTTGTAAAGGGTATATTTGAGATACCATAGAAGGCAACACAATCTCTTCCTTCAGACAGTGTGACTGAGCGTAAACAGCAATGTGAAGCCACCAATTCAACCTTTCCTAACAGGGGTGAATGATTCTCTGTGTCTAGCTATCAGAGGATGCAAAGTGTCATGTGACTAAAGTTTCTGTAGGAAGCAATGTTTTGTCTTCTCCGATAAATAGGATCGATGATATGCTTCACAAGCTAGGAAAATAAATTGATGATGTAGATGAAAAAATTGGTGATTGATGGAAAATATTGGACAGAGATATTCGAGGGTACACATGGTAGCCAGCGCCCCATTAGAACTAATGATCCAGCAAAGGCGGTCTGAATGGCAGAGCCAGATGTCAGAGCCACCCAGCATTGCCTCTTCGTGACCACCTCAGCCACTTTCAGCATACCTTTTTGATATACGAAGAGCTACCAAAGTTAATGTTACAGTTGGTTTTGAAAGAGATATTTTTTGTTCGGGCCTTGCATGGCCACAGTTGTCAAATTATAATTAAATTGTAGTTAATGAAGATTGCCGAAGTAGATTAGGGAAACTAGCATAGTTGCAGTTAAATACTGCTTGTATTTTCATTATCAAGGGTTGGACCTTGTTAGACTCTGCGTTTTAAAGATCATTGTATTGGGGCACTGTAGTTTTTGTTGGGGCATCAATAATAAGAGACTGTTCACAGGATTCTTGAGATATGTTAATGGTGATGTTTCTTCTGTGTTAATGTTTTTCTCTGCCTTTCATGCTGAGCATCAATTTGTCTGATTGTGAAACAACAAATTTAGATTAAGATTTTCTAAGAGAGCACCTTAATTTTGTCTGTGTTTACTATCTTAATGTTTTCTTCTCAAGTATAGTTAAAGAATTCTTAACTTCTCTTTAGCTATTACTGAACTCATTGTTTTCTTCCATATCATATTATTCACACTGCCAGTAAGATCCAGTCTGCATAGTTAGCTTGCCCTGTGAATGCCCTTGAAAAGTTGATGCACAATTCAACCTTTTATGATTCCATAGCTCGATGGATTAAGTTTCATAGCTCTATCTATCCAACCACATAATCAATAAAAACAAATAGCCCTCATAATTTCTATAACTAGCCTAATATCAACCTTTATAACCATCAAGCTAAATCATTAAAATAGAGAGAGCCCTCTCTGAGTCTAGGAAGGATAGGTTCTGGACTCCAAAGTGGTTTGATGTTGTCCTATGTCGTTTATTCTTGCCAATCTTATAAATTACAGGGCCACAATAGGTGGCACTAATGTTGCAGGCTAGCCAATCAAGATAGTCCTAGTCAACTTCTATGCCTATAGGGAATAGAAGCTTGGTCTCCAGCATCAAATTTGGTCCAACTTACCACTAGACCAAGCCCTATGTAGGCTAAATATTGATGGTGAGAAATCACCAGAGGGAGCCACTGATGTTGGAAGCTAGTTAATGGGGATAAACCTGGTCACTTTTGTGCCAAATAGGAATAAAACATTAGTCCCTAGCATGGTATATGTTCTTAAATTACACTAGAACAAGCCTAATCAACTCATATTTTTATTAGTAGGAATGATAGAGATGTGATTTTTAAGGATGATCTGGCTTTAATATCTTCTCTAGGTTGTTATTTTATTTTTGGTCAAAAGCAGGGGAAACACTTCCCCATTATAACATGGGGAAGAGCACTGTCAAACACAGTGGAACATTGGCTAAGTTGCCACATTTGAGGGGTTTCTATGCCCATATAAAATCCATTTGGACTTGAATTTTGTATTTTCCTCTTGGCCTCATCATGGGCCCTTAGTAACACAATGGAGTGCACTTGTCAGGGTTTGAACCCAAGTCATCATATGCACTCCCCCTTATTGGTAGATCATTTTTTCTTGCAGCTCATGTTGATGGCTAGAAGCCCTCTTAAGGGTGCCACTAACGTTGCAGGCTAGCCAATCAAGATAGTCCTAGTAAAATTATATGCCTATAGGGAATAGAAGCTTGGTCTCCAGCATCGAAATTGGTCCAACTTACCACTAGACCAAGCCCTATGTAGGCTAAATGTTGACAGTGAGAAATCACCAGAGGGAACCACTCATGTTGGAATCTAGAAATGGGGATAAACCTAGCAAGAATAAAACATTAGTCCCTAGCATGGTATATGTTCTTATTGCACTAGTACAAGCCTAATCGACTCATATTTTTATTAGTAGGAATCATAGTGATGTAATTTTTAAGGAGAGTCTGGCTTTAATCTCTTGAATAATGTTCTTGTTGATTTCCCTCTATGTGTGAGATTTTCTAAACAGACTCTTTAAATTCTGATGACTAGAAACACTAAAGGATATATGTAATTCCTGGGAATCTTGTTAAAGCTTTAAGTGAGAATCTTAGCAGCTAGCTATAATTTATTGTTTTGTATCAATAGTGAATTGAAGGAATTTGGATGCTGGGAAATTGGAATTCACCTGTTGATTTTGGAAATGCGCCACTCAGGTACACAAGATGTTATGGATTCTATAACTTTTTTGTAAACTTCCAAAGTAAGAAGTTGGACTAAGCTAAGAAAGAATCAAGATGATAAGAGGAAGGAAAATTCAACTGGGTTTTGGCATATGTAGAAATGGAGAAATCCTGTCTGGAATATGAGCGGTGTATCATTTTTTATTTGTCACAAGAAGGAAAATTCAATTGGGTTCTGGCACATGTAGAAATGAACAAATCTTGTCTGGAATATGAGCAGTGTATCTTGTCTTGTTTTTATGATTAACCTCCATATTATCATCTAGAGGATCAATGGAAGAAGGAAGGAGTCAAAAAATAGATGCAAGGTAACAAGGTTGTTTTGGATATTTGTGTAATAAACAAGGGAAAATGGGCACTTAAAAGGCAACCTTGTGCTCTCAAGGAAATGAACTGTTAAGAGCAGATAAACAATTTAGGTTGGAAAGAGCAAATAAACAATAAGGACACGATTAAATCTTTGCTCCATAAATCATACTGTAATAGCTAAAAGTCTACGGATGGTTGGACAAAATTCTCATTGTAGCATTTGCTTGGCATTGAGAAGCAAGGATTGTAAGAAGGTTCTTGTACAATAATTTCTTATAATTTGCGAATGTCATTGCCGAAACTGCATCTGACTTTCATGTGTGTCAGGGAAGAGTTCATAATTTTGCTTCCTTATGTAGTTAGAGAGGAAAATTATAAGGCTTGCTAAAATCAGCGATATGCCCGCTGCACAGTGGGAAACTAGATAGAGACAATTACTATTTAACTTTCAAGAACTTATGCTTGACTAGCTGAAAAGTATTGGATTTTTTTTCTCATGACCTTGAGTACAAAGTCTCATAATCAACTGGATGAAAAATCAAGTCTATCTTTCAAATGTTTGAACCAGGACTATATAACCGATATTACAGCAATAAAAGAAATAATTCCAGTCTATAGAAAGGTAGCATAGTAGCAACATACTTGAATTTTTGGGGTGCTTCAAACAATCTCATCCTGAAGATAGGATTCCAGGTTGTTTGCAGTTTTTAATTGGCGAAGTTGACTCTAATTTTGGAACTTTGTCGGCTCTTCTACAGTATCATTTTGCACCAATTCTTCGCTAGGTCTTTTTCTTGGACTCACTAAAGGAGTTTCATTTTACGCATCCTTTGTATGATTAAACCTTCAATAGAACATTGGTTTTCCATACAAACTTTCTTAGAGAGAAACTGGCAACTCGGAGCAGGTTACAAGACCTCCTTCTATAATGGATAGAGGTGACCCCAGAATGTGGCAACATTTTTACACTTCAGCCATTGTAAAAGAAAACAAAGAGCTTCTCTTTATAACTTCTAAGGCCTACTTGGATGGCCTATTCTGGCCAAAACAACAAAAAAGTACCTCTACGTTGTTATCTTGTGAAGGATAACGTTTCCCTCCATTAGTAACTTTTTCTATAGTCCCTGCTTCTTGATCCATTAGTTTTGACTTATCCATACACTAAAGAACATTAAAGATTGTATTCTATTGCACAAAGATGATCTGAAAGGGAAAACCTGTTAAAGCATAGTATTTCAGTTGACGTATCAAATTCTCGGTTGCATACAAATAGAAACTGCTTGTTCCATACAAATAGAAACCACTTGAAGATATCTATGAACCACTTGAACATAAAAAATGTTTAGTGTCGTAACTATTAAGTAAATCTGTAAAGAATGTGACATTAGCCTTCTTGGCTTAGTGAAATCCCTAATGTTCTATCCTATTTGACAGTCTTAAAAATCTCACAAAAACCTGTAAAGATTTTGGCATTCTGTACGCCCAGCCTCTAAAAGCCCTAACTTTCTATCTTCCTCTGTGTAATTTGAATAGAATACCGTCAAATACCAGAATAATCAATGTCCATTCTCACAAGACTTTGAAATGTGCAGAACAGAAAGAGAAATCATTCAATCAAACTACTCGAAATGTATCAGAATCCCCATCCTTTAACTCAATGAATTTATTCACAAACTTTGTCGTTTTTTTAAACAAATTTTTGAGCACAACCTCCTCTAGTCCATTTATAGAGAGCCTTAGCTTATGAAATATTGTCTATAAGCCAAAATAGGGTTAAAATTTTCCATTGAAAGCTTAGAATAATTGAACTGAGGGAACCAAAGAACCATTGTAGATACTTTAATCAACTTTTTTTCCTCTAATTCTGCTGCTTAAAACAATGTTTTGAGAAAGACCTATTTCGAAAAATTTAGTTCAGAGAATACAGTGGCTTATTTAATGAATTTTCTCCAAGACAGAGCATACAGGATTCGTGACAGCCACAAAAAAAATTATGGGATTTTGCAATTTAAGCATTCTCTTGCAGAAAAATACCTTTTCTGAACTCGGTGAAGAAATGCAAATGATCTGTTGGAAGTCGTGCATAAATGATCTGTTGGAAGCCGTGCATGAAGGGATCTGGGGGCTCGGGGATTTATTACAGAGCGATTACACACCAAGATTGTACAAAAGCGAGCTCCTGAGCTCGTTTCAGTGTGTGAGCTCGTTTCAGGGTAGGGAGAGGGATAATGCAATAACGACAAAATACAAAGAGGCATTAAATGTAAAGGTGCCATATATTTGTATTTGAGTCGAATGATTTCAAAGAATTTGGAATAGTTTAATATTTTTTTAATTTGGAAAAATAAATGGAACAAGAGAGAAAAGGAATGAAACTAAGTGTCATTTCTTTGAGTCACATTGAATCGATATATAAATCAATTATAAATTAAGTAATTATTCATTATTAAAGTGGGATTTTTTATATATTATTTATTTATTAATGTTAATTTGTAGTTTTTAATAATATATTTGTGTTAAAGAAAATTATTTAAATTAATGTTGTATCAAGATTTTTGTTAATTTTTCTATATTATATTTTATTTTTTTTTAATTTTTTTTTAAATATGTTTTCACCTTCATGTATGGAGGTTATTTATTTGCATATTTAAAGTTTTGTTGTAGTTTTTTTCTTAAAAAAATGACTATTGTGATTGTGTTGGTGAGAAGGTATTCTATAAATAGCGTTAAGGATTATTTAGAATAAATAGGAGATTCTTTCTCATTATCTAAGACTAATTTTTGAGAGAATGGATATACATTCCCTAATTATCACATAAACAATAGGTTAATCTTGCATTTATTGCTTTCTCTCCATGGAGGTTCGCTAAACAAAGGGAATAACTCCTCTTATGTGAATTTGATTGTCTCCACCTCTTAAAGGATTTTCAAACATTAATAATTAAATCTTCATTACTTTAAAGATGTAGTCTTGTCGAATATACCAAAAACATAGTAGGATTCTTTCGTTGTGGACAAAATCAAGTACATGTCTGAGGGAAGTATTCCTCTATGGATGGTTAACAAGTTCATCAATAACTACAAGAAAATGCTTCAATCTATATATTTAATGATCTTTAGTCATCATCTAAAGAGTTCAAGAATCAAATAAATTCCAACCTAAGTTCTAAGTATATGGTAAGCTTGTACTTATAGGTTCTATTATTGTAAAAATTGACAACTATGGAAGTTGTGGCAAGGTATTGGAGGAGGCACTGTCATTTTGGGGTAGAGCTAGCCTCTTTTTAAATGATAGTTTCCAAAATTGAATCCATCTTCAATGTATGTACGTTGTCTAGCTTTGAGTTTGGTTTCCTTTTCATCCTAAAGATTAGAGAAATACATGCAATGTATTATGACTTTCTTAGCTGTTTAAGTTAGTCATTTTTAGTTCGATCACTTAAAATTTCTCAAATTTAGTATTAATTTAGCAGGTGAACTTTTACAACTTGTAATTGTAAGATCATTAGATGAGGTGATCCTCTAACTCAATGTTGTGTATATGGCAAAGCTAGAAGATGTTATTGAGAAGAGGAATATCATGATGTCATTGGTTTCAACTAGACACTAATGTAAACCCACTTTGAAACCACCATGGGGGATCTGAAGGGAAACATCTAGTGCTCTTGTGTGTATGAGGGTTCAAAATTAAGGCCCCCTCTTATTTGCATGAAGTGTTCCTAGTACAAATCCATATTAGAGTCAAGGCCATGAAAATATGAAGTCCAAGTACTAAATTTATTTTTTATAAATAACCTCTTTAACAAATTGACACAAACGTATAATGATGTCATTTACATTGGAGGTGTATGTCACATGAATTGTGTTACAACTTTAATCGCTCCCCCACAAAAAGGTATCATGCTCCCTTGTGATGGTGCATCAACCCTAATGGAGAACAATCTCATGATGTAAAAGGAAGTTAAACATGATGTTACTTTAATAGTGTACTACATTCACCCCTTGGCTCACCACTCGTGGCAAATGTGAGGCTATTTCAAGAATTGATGTGGATAATATCATTTTATTTTCTCTTATGTATAGTATTATACATTGACACAATTGTGGTTTTTTAGCAAATAAAATATTTCTATCAAGGGTTAGCTCCTTGTTCATTAGGGTTGAATAGGTTGTGTCATTATGAGTGATTTATTCATTGTCAACTCCTTATGTGGGAGAACACTACAAGCTCCATGTCAACATGAAGAGTAGATATTGTGAGCAATTCTTATCGAGGTTTTTCAAATTATCCAGTTGTTCTACATTTAGTATACATGTTATAAGTGCATTACCCACAAACGCACACCCTCGAGACCAATACCCAGTTCTCTAAAAATCAAATGGTACCAATATTCTTAGTTAGAGGTGAAGGATTCTCCTAAGACGTTATTTTGTTGGTTTGAGGTGTTGTGTTTTGCCTTAGATACTAAGTGGTTAAGGGATTCAACAGTTAAGATTTAAGGGCCAAGGGCTTGGGGGGAAAGGGATTTAGGGGTTAAGGGCTTAATAATTAAGGGATTTAGTTGTTAGGGGCTAAGGGGTTAGGTTTTAAGGTGTTTGGGGGTTATGGATTAAGGTTTAAGGGTCACGGGTTAAGAGAATAAGGGGTTAGTGCTTAGGGGGTTCATGGATTCTAGGTTATGAGTTAATAGCTTAAGGTTTAATGCGTCAAGGCTTCGGTGGCTTATGAGGTATGAGTGTAGGGGTTAAGAGAGTATGGCTTCAGGGTTAAGGGATAGGGAATTTAATGGTTATGGGTTAATGACTTATTGGTTGTGATAATGGGGCCCCTAATGCCCTTATCACCACTATGAGGGGTTCCCCTTTCAATTTCTCTTGTTACCTTCCCTCTAGGCCCCCTAGCCCCTATGACATTAGGTCTTAATCCCCCTTCTCATTCTCTAATACCTGGATTACAGATCTTAGTAAACCATGCTTGGAAATCCCACTTCTACCCATCCATGCTACATGTGTGTCCCCCAGTCCTGTTCAATACACCACAAAATACTCCTCCCACCTTTTTGGTCATATCATTCAACTTATCTTAACAATATGGGTGAAATTGGTGTTTAGGTTGTAAAGTGAACATAGAAAAAATATTACTTTTTTTTTTTCTATTTAGAAGATGTAGAAATTAATTGTCATGATTGGAATGTGCATTCATCAATCTAGATTGGCTTGTTTTTCGAGCTTAGACATGAATAATCATTTGGTCATACTCCATCCTATCGATGGAGTCTGATACCACAAAGGTATCGATGGGAAATTTGAGAGATTATTTTGAAAGCTTGTATGTTGTGGTATTTATCTCCTTCTGAATGTGTTTGAAAGATAGCTAGTCCAAAGAGTTGGGGGAATATATGATATCTTGTAGGATGGGGTGTAGGTAGATGTTTTCTATCATGAATTATTGACCCAATTGATCATGATTTTTTAATCCCCCATGATCTATAGGGATTTGACTCTTTTGATGGATGCAATTTCCAGAAGGGTACAAAGAGCAGTGGAATCAACTCAGTTGTTGGAGCCTTAACTTTGGGTATGTCTTACTTTCTCGCTATAAGACTGGGAGAGGAAGAGTACCACACCCACTTTGCAACTAGGTGGTATAACTTGTGCAACACCATCAAATAAGTCACAAGGGCATCCAAGAGGGAGTGGAGGAATTACCAAAATCCATTATTTTGTGGTTTAGGATGAATCTTGTCTTCCAAACACTATTTTTTATCAATTTAATTGTGATCTTTGTTAGAATTTCTTGTGAACAAAATGTGCTTTTGTTCCAATCCCACAAGATATTGCTAATTAGAATGCATGGGACACCTTTAGAATAATCTTCCATGATGTTGAGCAGCTAATTTTTGAAATTTTCTTCCAAGCTTAGATAGGAAAACGAGCTTGTCATGTTCAATTTTGCAAGGGTGGTGGTGATGACCTACATTGTGTTGGGACAGGAGATAAATAAGTGTGAAGAAATATCATCATATGACTTGCATAAAGGATAGATGTTGGGGTGATTTGTAAACCATCATGGATATTTCTCATGAACAAAATGTGTTGTTGTTCCAATCCCACCAGATATTGTTGATTAGAATGCATGGGGAACCTTTTTAATAAATCTTCCATGATGTTGTGTAACTAAGTTTTGAAATTTCAACCAAGCTTAGATAGGACCATGAGCCTATCATGCTCAATTTTGCAAGGGTGGTACTGGTGATGACCTGCACTATGTTGGGACAAGAGATAAATAAGTGTGAAGAAATATCATCATATGACTTGCATAAAGGATAGATGTTGGGGTGATTCATAAACTATCATGGATATTTTTCATGAACAGAATGTGTTGTTCCAATCCCACCAGATATTGCTGATTAGAATGCATGGGAAACTTTTTTTAAAAATCTTCCATGATGTTGTGTAACTAAGTTTTTAAATTTTCTTCCAAGCTTAGATAGGACCACGAGCCTATCATGTTCAAATTTTCAAGGGTGGTGGTGATGACCTGCACCGTGTTGGGACAAGAGATAAATAAGGGGTGAATCGTAAAATATCATGGATATTTCTCGTGAACAAAATGTGTTGTTGTTCCAATCCCACTAGATATTGTTGATTAGAATGCATGGGAAACCTTTATAATAATATTCCATCATGTTGTGTAACTAAGTTTTGAAATTTTCTTCCAAGCTTAGATAAGACCACGAGCCTATCATGTTCAATTTTGCAAGGGTGGTGGTGATGAACTGCACTATGTTTGGACAACTAGAGATAAATAAGTGTGAAGAAATATCATCATATGACTTGCATAAAGGATAGATATTGGGGTGATTCATAAAATATCATGGATATTCCACTAGACAGTTCATCATAACAGACCAGATAAAACTATATTTAAAAATGAATGAATAAGAGTTTGTGACAGGAAGTGTCAGTGAGTTTTGGATGTGCTAAGGAGGGAATGACCAATAACCCAAGATTCTCCCCCAACTTGTCAAACTTCCCCTTTGTTAGGAGCTTTGTCAAACTATTAACCATATGCAACTTTGTTAGAATGTGGTCCAACACTACCAACTCCCTAATGAACTTGGAATCTTAGGAAATTGTATTGAATATCAATGTTTTTGAAATGGTCATGACACATTGGATTTTCATAGAGCTTGATGTAACTTTGATTCTCACAAGAGACAATATTGGGCTTCAACAACTGATTGGTTGACTCTACAATCAAGTTGCAAATCTAGATAGCTTCATAATAAGTATATGAAACTTCCATATACTTTGCTTCAATGGAACTGAGTGCAATTGTTGCTTGCTTCTTGTTGATTTGATGAAAATGATTTATAAAATGATACTAATGATGTTTAAAATGAGCCTTATGATGGTCTAATTATACACATTGATTGTTCACGAAGTGTAGGGGTATGTTTATAACATCACTACCCTTGAAAGCTGTGTCTTGAAAGCATAATAATTAGAATTTTATTTAGTTAAGCACATTTTTGTGGTGGAATGAAGTTTATCAGATATCTATTTATACTTTGTAGAGGTTTGACTTTGTTTGTCCTTTGAGTGTTGGTGAGGTTTCTTTGTATTTTTTGCATCATAGTCTAAAGTATTTTGACCTGATTGTTTAACATGAAAGCTTTATGCTTATTGGAAATATATTTGAAATACCTGCATGATCAAGAAACTGTTATGATTAATTAAATTACTAATTAGGTACTATAGAAAGAGGATGATGCTGAGAGGGCTTGCCTGGGTGACTATGGGAGCAACCCGGAGGTGGTTAGAAAAAGCTCTTCTAAGTTACAAATCTGAAGAGAAAAAAATGGTGATATATATGTGGTTGCTCAACCTGGGTTGTATGGAAAATCTTGGCAGAGAGTGTTTACCTTTCTGTGTCTTCACGAAAGTAGGTTGTCTGTTCACAGAATAAGATCACTACATGTAGGTGATGGTTCTATAGTAAGTTCTCAGCCTTATCTTCAGAATGGATAACAGAGAGGATCAAGTTTGAATACAAGATATAATTTGATGAATTTGGAGATTTAGAGTTAAATAAAAAATTGTGGTGATGTTTGGATGGGTGCTAATTTGTAGGGTTTTCCATTTTTATAATTTTCTTTGTTGTGCTTTCTACCATGCTACCTAGTTTCTTTCCTGTTGCCCTGGCATTTTAACTTTTTTCGATGTTTATCTCTCTATTGTTTCTTGCCCCATTTGAAATGTCATCCTTGTTTGGTAGGTGTTTTCTTCAATATAGTGTGAATATTTTTCCATCACACAGCTTCTGTGGCGTTTGTCTACGCAAATAGCTTGTAAGGCCCATTCATTGAGGTATTTGATGAAATAAAATGATAATCAATGATCACCAACTAATGGTACCTGCAAAGATTTACTCTAACAATTCTACAGTTTTCCAGTGCCAACAATTATACAACATTTTAACCTCGTGAACTAGTCTCCTCTGTTCTCTTAGTTGATGCTATAAGCACTTATTGCTATTGTCAAAGCTTTTACTCTCTAGTCCCATTGAGCTATTTCAGTTATTTGTGGACATTGATCTAATTTCATTTCATTTCTTCAATTTTTCTGACTGTTATGCATTACCTTTGACCAGTGCCTTATTTCTTACCTATGTTTTTTCTGCATAATCATTCCAGCCAGCCAGAGCAGCAGGGGTAGCAAGAGCCACTCAGTCCAGCTAAAGCCCACCAGGGGCAGCGCAGAGGCAGCAGGAGCCATGCAGGGCTGACATAGGCCCAGTCAGGGTAGCACAGGGGCCGTGTAACCCCTTCAGGTGTGACGCAGGCCCTTACTGAGTAGCGCAGAGGCTGAAACAGGCCAGTGAGGTTGACATAGAGGGATTCAGAGCATCGTATTACTGCCATTTTTATTTCTCTGTTGGGTGAACCATTTTTGGTGCCTAATATTGTTGTACTTAGATTATGCATAATAATGAAAACCCTCCAGAGCTAGTTGCACTGGCTTTCCCGCATTGGGTTTTTTCCGGGGACAGTTGTCTAGAAAATCCGTGTGTCACTTTGTCTATGAGCATGTTATTCAATATTTTATCTGTATGTGTAGGTTGCTAGTTGTATTTACTATTTACTTCGCTAATTTATTGAATATTTCAGAAATTAACTTGTAAATTAATTCAAGTAGGAGAAGTAAATCAAGATATTGCAGTAGGGTTTCTTAGATTAAGAAATTTTCACATTCCCTAGGTCTGGCCCCATTAGGTCACCTAGGGAAACAATTTCCCAGGAATCTAGCTAGAGGAAAACTTCTATATCCTAGAGGCAACTGCGTTGTTGGGTGCCCTCACTCTCCTCAGAACTTGGGCCAATTATGATGGTGGAATCTCCGGATACCTCAAGCCCTAGCTCTAGGATCAACTTTTGCCTAGGTTTTCCCAAGGATAGAACCTAGTAGGATCAATTTGACCTATCAAAGTAAAAACTCTTGTTTGATCCTTTCCCCTCACCTTGTCCAGGATAGGAACATCATTGGTTGCTAAATTCCATCCCCAAACCTGGGCTGGGTCCACTTGGCCAAGTGTGGTCCCATTTGGTGTCAAAGACCTTTCATCAAGGACCATTTGGGAATCCAAGTTCCCAAAGGATTTTAGGGATTGAGAACTTCCTTCATAAGTCTTTTTCTTCTCCCTCAACCCTTCAATCCCCCTCCTCTCTCCCTAGAAGATAAATTCCCATGTTTAAAAGGAAAGCAAGTCCCACGCTTTATTTTAACTTAAGGAAATGGTTTCGAGGGTCACTTCCCACCTATTAATTTACCTATACTCTACAAGTGACTTCCAAAACTACCGGGACTCCACCCATCGGTGAAAGTCCGTGAAGAGCAAGGAGCCTTAGCTATGGTGACAATGGGCTAAGCCTCCATCATTTCCCTTGTCCTGGCAGTTGCCCTCTTAGGAACCCCTTTTAGGTCCACTACTAGTTTGAGTGGTAACAGGTTGTTCACAATTCCATTTGTGAACAACTCTTTGGTATGCCCATTTTTTCCATACTACAGCTCCAAGATGAGAAGTCCAGGGCTATGGAGGCTGCCCTTCTTCTCTCTGAATCAATCCTCTACAATATAGTGAACTAGGGCTAGTTGGTTGGCCCACTTTACTGTTACTTTAGTCCTTCAAAGTCTAAAAATCCTTAGGCCCTATACACCTACCCTTCTACCAATTTTTTTGTCCTTCACCAGAACAAGAGTCAGGGCTCTTCTTTGACAATAACCTAACAACCCTCCAACTGTACTTGGAATACCATCAATCTGCCCAACCACAGTCAATTATTTTTACTGATCTATGGCCCAAAATATTGTCTTCATTTAGGGCTCTTCAAATCTGCCACCTAACAATGGTTTGAGTCCTCTCAAGATCACTGTTCTTGTGTATGGACAATTTGATCTAATTTGTTGTCTAATCTATGAACAAATATGAAATACTCCTGTTATCATACTTCTAACAATCTATAGATGACTGAACTAGGGTCACAAATCATCCACTAATAGTCCATTTAATAATTTTTCATAGGTTTCTTCAGATCTTTGTCTAAAACTCTAAGGAAATTCCACCAAAATCAACTCCTATGCATGTCAATCCATTCTTCATATGGCACATTTCTTCTGCATGCTCAATATTCTGCTCAGGTTCCACCCTCCTTTGGATCTGTTGTCTCCACACATATTGAATTTGCAAACCATCTTCCAGATTTGTGGTCTTTATTGCAGAAATAAACCTCACTCTAAGGGTCACAACTCGTCTTCTTCTACACAATTTTTTCACAGTCTTAAGGGCATACCTTATGAACTAAACATGCTAGGAAACTGTCCTAACTAGGGCATTATACTTATGTACTTCTAATTTTTGTAGAAAAAACCCTATTCACACAGAGAAAAAACACGACTTTTGCCTCCATAAGAGACTCAACCTAGCTCATATGGATCCATAGATTCTGGGCATTTCTTTGATTGAATCTTGACATGAACTTCAGATCTCAATGTCGACCCTCAAACTAGGGTTAACTCAATCAATATTATGCCTGCATCGACTTATGTTATGGCTCTAAATTACAGTGTAAGCCCTCCTCCATTTATTTTGGTCTTTATCATAGACCTTGCGGCCTACGAACCACCACAAGGAACGATGGTATCAACCCTCTCTTTTATTTCATGTAGAAAATATAACCAACGAAATTCAATCTGATCTTGTAATGTACTAGAACAAGATACTGAATCCTTCCTACAATTTGTGGAAACAAAACATGATCACACAATCACATATAAGTAAGAGAAACAAGTTATCAAACGCACAACACAAGATGTATCTGGGGAAGCAACTGCTCAAAACCCTCTATCTCTATTTTGTATTAAGTCAAGGAATCATGAAACAATACAATGCTTAATCTCTCTTGAGATTCTCTAGCACTCTGCCAATTGTCCCCTGTTGATCTACGCAAAATCGGTCTAATACTTAGCCAATTATCATCCTTCCTTCAGCCTGCCTTGCTCATGCAATTCCTATGGAATTATCTCCATATTAATTAGGAAAATCAAACTTCCTTGATTGCGCAATCCATCATGGCATCCCAATGACTTTATAATTACACATGGGAAATTTTCTATAAATACAACTGATAGTTATGTTCCTTTGAACTATGTTACAATAAGGATGAAGGGTATTTTTATTATTTAAAAATAAGATAAAACCCTAAACAACCAAAACCCTAACCCGAGGTGATGTAACACCAACAGTTTATGGGCCCCATTGGGGTTAGCTGGGCAGCCAACTAACTAACCACATATTATCTTGGTCATATTATCTTCGTTTGACGCACATGATACCTCGTTAGAAATATCTCTCCGAGGACTACAATTGCTAATACAATTTCTATGAATTCATGAAACCTTTCATGCCCAAAAAACATCGTTTGGGGCCTCAAAATGACTCCGGAAGTTCAAGACCTGAAAAATAGACAAAAATAGTAAATTGTGCTATGATTAAGGAAACTGAAAAACTGAAAGAGACAATGGCGAGGGCCCAAGTGGAATAGGCAGGTGGCCACCAATATCCACCTCGAACACCTTAAATCGAATTTCTTGAGCTAACTCAATCATCATGACTTAGTTAACTGACACAAGTTGTTATGAGACGAAATTACAATTTATTGTCCAATTTATTTAAGGGAAAAATAAATTAGACACCTCACATTCTTCACTCCTGGTACATCAAAATTCCTCACCATTGTGGGTGCCTTTTTTTTTGTCCTTTCTACTTGCCAATTTCACTGTTTCTTGTTGCAAATTTCAACACTCCCTCTCAACAAGAAAGGAATTCAATCTATCCCCATCCAGTACCTTTGGAATGTTCTGCATGCTACACTTATCTAGTGTTGTTTGCATCTGCAAATCCTGAAATTGAATAGCCTCCAAACAAATGAATCAGTATAATGCATCTGTCATCAGAGTCTTCTGACTGCTGCTAGTTACTGCACCTATCTGGTACTAGATTCTCTACGATGCTGCTGACATCTACATCCGTGCCCTTTGACATGTTGCTAACTCTGATTTGTGCTCCAGTATTTGACATCTGTCACTATGATTTATGTCTTGCTGACATCTGACTACATCAATCTAACTGATCCTTCCTACTACTGTTGTACTGTGGGCTCCTCGTAGCTAGGTTCGATCCATAAGACACGCCATCTCAATGGACATTGCCCAAATTTCTTATCTTGGGATTATGTCTACACATCACCCCACAATACACCTCGAGGTATGGCTGCTCCCTCTTCCCATCTGGCTCAAAATTTCCCCCTCATGAAGGTCTCTGCTTGAGTCGACGCTTCCACTCGGTCTCCTCTCTGCTTCTCATGAGGATGCATGCTGAGAGGTAATTTATTCTCCCTCTAAACCACCAAGTCTCTAACTTCTACCTTTCTCCTAAAAGCTTTGCATGCATCTGGTACCTCAAGCACATATAGTTTCTTAACTCGCGCATAGTGTAATTGTCCCGACGTTACAAAATTTTTCTAAAAAGAGTTGATTTTAAATCGATGATATCTCCCTCATCCGAGCTCTGATTCAACCGATTTTTTTTTTTTCCATTTGGATAGATTTTCACAAGGAATACAAATATTATATTTGTTTTTGAAAATTTTACACCAATATATTCAGATATTCTCTGCAAACTCACTGCCCAAAAAATTCCTGCTCTGATACCATGTAGAAAATCTAACCAACGAGATTCAATCTGATCTTTTAATCTACTAAAACAAGATATTGAATCCTTACTACAATTTGTGGAAACAAAACATGATCGCACAATCACATATAAGTAAGAGAAATAAATTACCAATCGCACAACAGCATGATGTATTTGGGGAAAGAAACTGCTCAAAACCCCTCTATCTCTATTGTGTATTAAGTCAAGGAATCATGAAACAATACATTAATGCTTAATCTCTCATGAGATTCTCCAGCACTCTGTCAATTGTCTCCCGTTGATCTAGGCAAACTCAATCTAGTACTTAGCCAATTCTCATCCCTACTTCAGCCTGCCTTGCTCATGCAATTCCTAAGGAATTAACTCCTTATTAATTAGGAAAATCAGTCTTCCTTGATTTTGCAATCCATCATGGCATCCCAATGACTTTATAATTGCACATAGGAAATTTTCTCTGAATACAACTGATAGTTATGTTCCCTTTAACCTCTGTCTCAGCTGGGTATTCCTCGAAACTGACATGCATGCAACTATTAATAGCAAATTTTCAGTTATATGATTGATCACTCATTGTGAATTAAATCTAATTTAATTCACTGGACCTCTCACTTGCTCATCACTCAGTTAGAACTAGTTAAACTAATTTTAACTGATTTAATTAAGTTAATTACACTTGCACCCCACTAATGCATCAACTTCAACTGGACCCCAAAAATATTAGAATCCCTCTAGATGCCTCATCTTAGACCCTCAAGTACTTGAATTTCTTGAGCTAACTTGGTCATCATGACTTAATTAACTGACACAAGTTGTTATGAGATGAAATTACAATTTATTGTCCAATTTACTAAAGGGAAAAATAAATTAGATGCCCCACATTCCTCACTCTTGGTGCATCAAAATTCCTCACGAGTATGGGTGCATTTTTTTTTTGTCCTTTCTGGTTTCCAATATCACTGTTTCTTGTTGCAAATTTCAACATTTCAGAATTTTATGCGGCCTTCACACAAAGACACCATTAAAATCACATGCCAAGATTCTCATGAGAAACCTCTCTTAAGCTCGATCTGCTAGAAGAGAACCAACAATATGCCATCCTACTTCCTAGCACAAACTGACCATTAAGGTATGCAACATTCTTTTGAACCCTCACATGATGATCTTGCTCTTGGAGGATGATCATGACCTCCATTTAGCAACCCTTACTTGGCCCTCGTACTCGACCTACTTTAGGACTACATCTCTCTTCACCCCCTTGATGTGCCAGATAGTGGGAATACATGTCAAACATGCTAAGATGTGCCAAGTGATAAGGCATGCCAAGATGTGCAAGGGTGTGTCAATGCGTGTCAGGGACTGTCAAGACAACAAAAGGGAGAAAAAAGTTAAACTACAAGGAAATGAACATGTAAGAGGTTTAATAAGTCATCAATTTACCTTTTCCAAGAGGGGCATGCTAGGCACACCAACACCAGGGGGAAATACATGCCAATCGCAAAGTATTAGTGCATTCTAAGTGCCAAGTATTCCTTTGTTGCTTCTCATCTACTTTCCAACAATTGATCATCACAAATAAATTTAATATTAAACCATGCCAAATCATACCAAGGCATCTCAAGGTATTCCAATCATGCTAATACTTTCCAAGCGCCAACACATGCCAAGCGCTAATATGTGTCAGGGACTAGTGTTATGCATGTTATGAAGTGGAAGGGAATGTTGAAGAGTGCTAAGGTGTGCTAGAGAGTGATAATGCATGTTGATGAGTGTTAAGGATTACTAGGAAAAAACATTAAGGGAGCACTATGTAAAAATTCATGGAAGTTAATGAATATGAGGAACTTGTGCCAGAGACTAGTGTTAATGAGTGTTAGTTGTCATGCCAAGGAGGGAGTGACAAGGTATGCTAAGCATTGGTAAGACATGCTAGGGAATATCAAGGCATGTCAAGAATTCCCAAAGTGTGCTTGGGAGTGCTAATTATATGATGTGAAAATTAATAGTGCCAAGATATGTCAATACATGCTAGGTGCTAAGGATCTGGCACAGGGTGCCAAGGTATGTCAATATGTGTCAAGGAAACAAAAGGAAGAACCAATAAGAGGGTTAATAAGTCAAGACTTTATCTTTTTGAAAAGGGGCATGCTAGGCACACTAATAATAGGTCCCAATACATGCCAAGTGGCATTGTGTGCCAAGTGCTAATGTATGTCAATGCATTCAACCAAGGTGTTACAGGGCATGCTAGGGACTATATGCAGCATGCCAACACATGCTAGGAGAGTTCCATGTTGTGCTAGCGCATGCCACCATGTGCTTGGGTGTCGGTGTCATCACAAGATGTTCTAGGTACAATCATGTTCCAAGACATGTGGGGTGCTAAGAAATGTTAGTGTGTGCCAAAGCATTAATTTAAGGTGTGTCCATATTGTTGAGGATTGTTAGGTCTTTCTCATTAATAGAGTTGTCAAAGCTTGATTATGTATTAAATAATATATTTACTACACACAATAGTGGAACTTTATCTAAAGGGAATTTTTTAGATAATAAACTTAATATATATGAATCATGTGTTGACTCATAGGAAATCTCTATTCGACTAGTCATTACTTGAGGGAAATGATACACACTAATTACTTCTAAAAAAATTGATTGACCCTAACCACTATGGCCTTGGACACATTATAAAAAATACTCCACAATAATGGTATTAAAACGTTATCTTTTGACAAAAAAATAATAACAGGCACATAGTGTCATAAAAAACTCATTGGAATGATCAATGATGATGGGCATTTTTTGACCGTCACCAAAAGTAACAAAAAGAGCATTGGTGAGGGTCATTAAAAGTTCGTCACTAGAAGTGTCACCAAAGAGAGAATTAGTGATGGGCCTTTAACGAACCTCACCAAAAGTGTCATTGAAAATGTCTTTGGTGATGGACCATAAAGGACCATCACTATATACACTTACAGTGACGGTTTTTTAATGATCAATGATGACGGACATTTTTTGACCGTCACCAAAAGTAACAAAAAGAGCATTGGTGAGGGTCATTAAAATTTTGTCACTAGAAGTGTCACCAAAGAGATAATTAGTGATGGGCCTTTAACAACCCTCACCAAAAGTGTCATTGAAAATGTCTTTGGTGACGGACCATAAAGGACCATCACTATATACACTTACAGTGACGGTTTTTTAAGGACCGTCACCATATGTGACATTGGTGACGGACCTTAAAGGTCCATCACAAGCATGACCCTCACCAATGTTATATTTTCTTGTAGTGTGGGTTGATTATATAAAGCGAGAGGCTTATATAATATGGCAGAGATATGCATACGGGAAATGTTTAATTTATTTAAAATAAACCTTAGTTTATTTTAATAAACTTTGGGTTATAAAGTATGCGGGGGGTGTTTATGTATGTATTGGCCTATAAGATGGCAGAGGGATAATGGTTTATAGGATAATGATTTTAACCAAAACAAAGGTGCGGGGTTGATATGTTTTAATCAAAACATTTATAATATGTTTGAATAAGAATACAAAGGGCGCAATATTTAGTTTATTATATAGTTTTAAACCTTTATAAATGGTTTAAAGACCATAAGGGCGGGATATTTACTTACCGATAGTTTTAGACCAAAGGGATTTTAATTGGGGTTTTTGATTTAGCACATGGGTAATAAAATTTGGTCTAAAACATAGTAATAGTGGGTTTTTGGGGATATTTAAACATAGGGAATTAATAAGTAGGATAAGATATTTTTTAGAGATTTAATAGAATATGTTAAAATTAATATGAAATGGTATTGTAATGTAAAACAAAAATGCATAAAATCACTAAGTAAAGTGTAAAAGTAAAGCATAGCTTATCTTTTATTATTTCACCAATACTTAGGATAAATGTATTTTTGAGGGTTTTCTGAATGCTTCTGAAGGGATGAAGTTAATTATATGGAATTTTAATCTTCGCTAAGTAAAAATGTGTCTTTACTTAGGAAATGGGGTTTTTAATGTATGAATGAAGGATTAATAATGATAAATGTGGATTTAACATAAGAACTCAATATTTTCAACTTAACCAGTCATCGAGCCTTGGGTCCAGTCCCAACAAAAGTCAAAGAAATGCTCTGAGCTCGTTTGACTGATAGCCTAGAATACTGAATACCTATAGGGGAGGGGAAATTAGTTATTTTTCCCAGTGAAACTTTATTACATGATGTTGATCAGCGGTTGATGTCAACCCAAGCAGCACCAGGGGCTAACCCAATATTGCATGGGAATTTTGACCTATCAAATTAATATATTCTGGGTCAATAATGATTTTTTATGGTTTCTACTTGTCGAGATGTTTGCGTTGATATATGGCACGCCATGTAATTCTTCACGGTTTGAGAGATATTCATGTTTGAAGTTTGTACCCCAGTTAGTGGGCTAAAACCCCATTTGGTTGGGGCATGGGTCATTGAAAAGTCATAATTAATATTTATTAAGCTCCTAAGATCCCTCCCACGTTCACTTGTTGAAGCCCCTCTCAACTTAAGCATTCATATAAATTGTGATCTTCATTTCTCCTTATGCATGGGATTTGGGTATCTGAAATAGGTCATCGTGGAATTTTCGCTCTAATTTTTTTTTCTACGAAGGCTCAGAAGCTGAAATTTTTATGAGGCAAAGCCAAAATCCTAAGGAAGCTGCAGTAAAAATTTCAGATCAAGTTGCGCAATATTTTTGGAGATATGATTTGTGGAAGTAAGGGTTTTTGCAGGCTCCTGAAATTCATCTCAAAGAAGTGACCTTGGTAAAATCATCATAACTCTCTCTCTGAGTATCGGATTGGAATTCAGTAAAAATTGGTAGATATTGCACAACCTGTAGTTTTCTCTCTATCAATTTCAGAGGAAAATGAAGAAACAGTGACACGTGACACGCCGTACAAGTGCGCTCTGCTGAAATATTCCATAATTAGGGAAGTGTGAGAAATTGGGCATAAATCTCTCTTGAAGAATCCAAATTGGGTCAGACCTATGGAATTGGAAAGATGACTCAGAGGACTACTATAGGACCAAAAATTAGATATTGAGGATCTGAAATAATAGAGATACACCATATTCAATATCGAGCTCCTAGAAGGCAAGAAAAAGCTAGATCATGTGTTTTCAAGGATTGCAAAGGACCATAATTTCTATGGCAGAAAAGCAAAGAAAGGTGCAGTAGAGGGTAGCATGACAAAAGCAGCAACCAAGGTGCATAATAGCATCAAGAAGTTCATCATATGAAGTCTTCAAGTGGGTAGCACTGCATACAATCATTGTAAAGGTATCATTATACTTAGTCATTGTAAATACATTATTGTACAAATTGTACTAGTATCTATCTGCCAAGAGTTGAAGAGGCAGTGTTGGGAGGTCTAGGATCATCATTCGGTGGTTGTGTCAAAGTTGGGGTTATGGTCTAGTATATCTTCTTCTTCTACATCATTCTATATCATTGTAAAGTGGACCATTTTCCCTGGTACGGGAGTCCATTCTTCTTTTATTCTTCTATAGGGTGGTAGGGTGGTGCCAGGGTGAGTTGTAGCTCATTGGGTGTTGGGGCATCCGTTCAGTTGACTATTGAAGAATCTCGGGCGTTGGAGCGTCCATCCGGTGGGAGCTGGAGAAGAATGCTTTTCTAGATTCTAGGAAGTTGGAGCTTTATTTTCAATTGGAGTTGAATATTAAAGAATTATTAGAAAAGCATTAGGTGGTTTTTGTCCCGGAGTGGGTTTCCACCTTAAAAAATGTGTGCATTTGTGTTCCTTTTGTTTACTGCTATCATTGTACAAACAATGATAATAATTGAAGATTAACTAATGCTCTAATTGAAAGGAATATTGATTCACCCCCCCTCTCAGTATTTCCAACAATTGGTATCAGAGCTTGGTTCCTTCAATAGCAGTTTAACAGCTGGAAGGAGGTCATGGAGCATACCAAGAATGGTGTACCTCTATTCAACGAAAATAATTATGCACTTTGGAAAGGAAGAATGGAGGTCTATCTCTTGGCACAAGGTTACGAAGTATGGGACACTGTTCAAAATGAATTTACATAAACCGCGGATGAACAAGGTAAGAAGAATTTGGTAAATGATGCAAAAGCAAATAATATTATTATCACTGGAATTATTGAATCTTCTTATCATAAGGTGTTGGGTTGTAAAACCGCCAAAAATGTATGGGACAAGCTTGAGAATATATATGCAGGTGAATCAAATGTCAAAGAAGCAAAGTTTCAAATATATAGAGCAAAAATTTGAGCAACATTGCTGCATACTTTCAATACATTGATGAAATAACCAATACTATGGAAGGATTGGGAGAGCCAGTTGACGAGAAGACTATTATACGGAAGATTCTTAGAACGTTACCAGGGAGATTCAACCCAAAGGTATCGGTATTAGAATATAATGCAAATCTAGAAAAACTCAGCAAAAAGGAATTACATGGAGTTCTCATAGCATATGAAATGAGACTTGATGAAGAAGAGGGTACTTCGCATCTAGAAACTGCATTCGTTGCATCTAAGAAAACCAATAAGGATAAAAAACCTTCAATTGAAAAGACATGCACCTGCAAGTGTGAAGAAAAGGGAGATGATGAAGAAGGTCTTTCAGATGAAGAATATGCTTACTTCATGAGAAAACTAGAAATTGGTAAGGGACAATTCAAAGGTAAACTTCCATTGATATGTTTCAGCTGTAATGAGGTTGGACATTTTGCAGCAAAATGTCGAAACAAAAGTAATGGCAACTCAAAAAGAAAGAAAGGCTTTAAGAAATTCAACAAGCAAGGATCCAAAAGGAACTTTCTCTGTAAAGAAGATAGCTCATCATCCGATGAAGACAATGATAGTGAAGAAGAAGCCAATGAGAGAGAATTGTTTATGGCCAAGCACAATAAACCCAAGCACAATATGCAATAGGTATCAAACAACGAAGAAGAAGGATGGGCCATAGAAGAATTTTATGAGGAAGCAATCAAGCTTATAAAAGATCTCAAGGCAGAGAAGATCCATTCCAAAACTCTTGAAGAACAAGTTCAAGGTCTCAAAATTGAAGTTGAAGAACAAAAATGCATTGAAGAGTCACTTCAAAAGAAGTTGGAAGAAAGCAACCAAGAAAGGGAAGAATTAGAAGCCGAAGTAGTCTCGCTGCGTGAGGAAGTGAAGAAAGGAAAAAATATCCAAAACTATGCCAACAACTCAAGGGCATTGGAAGAACTCATCAACAATCAACGATCTTACAACGACAAACTGGCATCGATTACAAAGAAGAAGAAGCAGGACCTTCTACAACAAAATACAATGAACCTATGAGATCTGACATGCATGTAGACTTCATTGGACAAGATTCACAAGAACAACCTTGGAAGACAATTCCTTGACGAAAATTTCCATCCAGGTACCAACATATTTTTTATGGCTACTATTATTCATGTGGAAAATTTGGTCATAAAGTTGTAGAATGTCGCACGTACCCTAGGAAAAAATACAATTCCAGGAGATCTGTCAAATATGAACCTCCCAGGGCTCAGTGAAATATCAATAGATTTGAACATTTAAGAAATAATATTGAATGTTACAAATGTTGAAACTTTGGACACATAGCTAAATACTGCAGACTTGAAAATCCTCCAGAAGAATCTTCGAAGCCACAAAATGAACAAACATGGAAGAAGAAGAAGAATGATAATTGTGCTCTCGCTCTCAAGGCTCAAAAGAACAAAGATGTTTGGTATGTTGATAGCGATTGCTCAATGCGTATGACTGGAGATAGAAATAAATTTGTATATCTGAAAGAGAAGAAGGATGGAACTGTGTCCTTTGGAAATGATGGATCTTCAAATGTTATAGGATCAGGTACTGTCACTCTTGGAAGCAAAGATGTTCTAGCCAAGAGTGTTTTATTGGTTGAAAACATGAATCACAATCTGCTCAGTGTTGGACAAATGTGTGATCAAGGACACACAATACTATTCAACTCCACGAAATTTGAAATCAGGAAAGGCATGTATGGTGAAATTGTGGCTACAGCAAGTCGAGCTCCAAACGACATATATGTTCTGGATGAGGCAACTAAAGCATGTCTAATAGCTAAAGAGGATGATACAATAATTGGTAGCAATGATGATTGAATAAGTAAGAATTTTGCTACAAGGGTGCAAAGTGATTTCGAGATGTCTTTACTTGGTTGCAGATTGAGCATAGACGACTCATCTAAGGATGTGGATCAAAGGTTGTACAGATCTATGATTAGTATTCTTCTATATGTAACAACCTCCCGACCAGATTTTATGCAAGCAATTGGACAAGTAGCAAGATTCCAAGAAGCACCAAAAGAGTCACATATTAAATATTCGCCAGCATTGGAATATCTTCATCAAAAGCTTGGAATTCTCCCAAGTTCTCATTATATTACAGGTCTGCAGGACGGTTATGTGTCAGGGGGAGTGGAAGTGTGTACAGGTCTGCAGGACGGTTATGTGTCAGTGGAAGTGGAAGTGTGTAAAGGTTCGTAGGATGGTTGTGTTTCAGGGGGAGTTACCCTTTTCCATTGATGTCAAAGGGGGAGAGAATGTTGTAGGAAGATGTGTCATGATTGCGGGGGGAGTACCTGTGTTGCCATTAATGCCAAAGGGGGATATTGTTGATCAGCAGTTGTCATTGATGTCAACCCAAGCAGCACTAGGGGCTAACCCAATATTGCATGGGAATTTTTACCTATAAAATTAATATATTTTGGGTCAATAATGCTTTTTATGGTTTCTACTTGTCGATATGTTTCCGTTGATATATGGCACGCCATGTAATTCTTCACGGTTTGAGAGATATTCATGTTTGAAGTTTGTACCCTAGTTAGTGGGCTAAAACCCCATGGGGTTGGGGCATGGGTCATTGAAAAGTCATAATTAATATTTTTTAAGCTCCTAAGATCCCTCCCACGTTCACTTGTTGAAGCTCCTCTCAACTTAAGCATTCATATAAATTGTGATCTTCATTTCCTCCTTATGCATGGGATTTGGCCATCTGAAACAGGTCATCGTGGCATTTTCGCTCTAAATTTTTTTCTACGAAAGCTCAGAAGCTTAAATTTTTATGAGGTGAAGAAGAAATCCTGAGGAAGCTGTAGTAAAAATTTCAGATCAAGTTGCGCAATATTTTTGGATATATGATCTGTGTAAGTAAGGGTTTTTGCGGGCTCTTGAAATTCATCTCAAAGAAGTGACCTTGGTAAAATCGTCATAACTCTCTCTCTGAGTATCAGATTGGAATTCCGTAAAAATTGGTAGATAGTGCACAGTATTTAGTTTTCTCTCTATCAATTTTAGAGGAAAATGAAGAAACAGTGACACGTGGAATTCCGTACAAGTGCGCTCTGCTGAAAAGGTCCATAATTAGGGCAGTGTGAGAAATTGGGTATAACTCTCTCTTGAAGAATCAAAATTGGGTCAGACCTGTGGCATTGGAAATAATACTTATAGAAATACTACAGGACCAAAAATTAGATATTGAGGATCTGAAATAAAATAGATACACTAGATTCAATATCTAGCTACTAGAAGGAAAGAAAAAGCTAAATCATGTGTTGTCAAGGATTGCAAAGGACCAGACTTTCTACAGCAGAAAAGCAAAACAAGGTGCAGCAAAGGGTAGCATGACAAGAGCAGCAACCAAGGTGCATAACAGTAGCAAGAAGTTCATCATATGAAGTCTTCAAGTGGGCAGCACTGCATACAATCATTGTAAAGGTATCATTGTACTTAGTCATTGTAAATACATTATTGTACAAATTGTACTAGTATCTATCTGCCAAGGGTTGAAGAGGCAGTTTTGGGAGGTCTAGGATCATCATTAGGTGGTTGTGTCAAAGTTGGGGTTATGTTCTAGTATATCTTCTTCTTCTACATCATTCTATATCATTGTAAAGTGGACCATTTTCCTTGGTACGAGAGTCCATTCTTCTTTTATTCTTCTATAGGGTGGTAGGGTGGTGCTAGGGTGAGTTGTAGCTCATTAGGTGTTGGGGCATCCATTCAGTTGACTACTGAAGAATCTCAGGCATTGGAGCGTCCATCCAGTAGGAGCTGGAGAAGAATGTTTTTCTAGATTCTAGGAAGTTGGAGCTTTATTTTCAATTGGAGTTGAATATTAAAGAATTATTAGAAAAGCATTAGGTGGTTTTTGTCCCGGAGTGGGTTTCCACCTTAAAAACTGTGTGCATTTGTGTTCCTCTTGTTTGCTGCTATCATTGTACAAACACTGATAATAATTGAAGATTAACTAATGCTCTAATTGAAAGAAATATTGATTCACCACCCCTCTCAGTATTTCCAACACATGATTTCTACACTGCTTCCTACCTACCCAACCTTATTCTAACATTTTTTCTTCATTTTGTAGGTGCATTTAGGCTTGCAACCTTAAAAAATTCATTCTTTTAAAACATAAAACTATCTAGATCTACCTTATTTCATCCGAGGGCTCAGATTAAACTGTTGAGCTCCTCATTATTCTCTACCTATCTACTAATTTTTCAGATTTAAATTGTCTGATAAATCTTTATTCAGTATCTAAAACATGAAATTGAAAACATGACAAGTTAAGATTAAATAGTTTAACTTATCATGGATTATGGAATTTATTGACACTCTGCCCATAATCATTTATTTTTCAGAAAAGTAAAAAGTAGTGGCATTTGGACTTGCTCACTTTCAGGTTTTATTTTGATCTTTTTTCTTTTTGGGGTCTATATTTTTCAAGTCCTTTGATCTTTCTTTTAGGAATTTTTACCCTTTTTTAAATTTTTATTATTTTTTCAAAATATGGGAAAACAACTTGCAGAAAGCAAGGTATGTACATATTTACAAGACTATCAAAGTCAATTCAAAATTTATGAATCCTATATTTATAGGACCCTAACACTATCATCTTAAGATATCTGTTGTTTCGTGTCGATGATGTGGAAATCATCATGGCCCTCCTTCGACGAATCAATTCCCATCGACTTCAACTCATAATCCGAGAAGGTGATTTAAAGAATTATTTTAGTACCTTGGAGCTTGCATGCCTTAATGAAAATTTCTTCATGTTTGATGACAGGTTCACATCATTAGCCTTCGATCGAATGATTTTGAAAGTGTTCGACTTCAACACATTCATTCACACTTGTAGATTGTGTTGTTGTACCTTGAGGTCCATCATCATTATTGGTGGTCTCTCGCGTTCCTATTAACGGTTTCCATCATTTACCAGTAATCAAGTGGTTTCTACCATGTTCGACACTAACACATTTATTTGCATGGATAGATTCGTACATTTGGTTGATTGAGATCGTGGTGAAGACCTTGGGTCACATCTGATTTTGATCCAGGCTACGGTGAGTTATTGAGTATTCATGATTGTATACATGATCCTATCTCTACGGATGGATGTGCCCATACCATAGATCCATTTCTATGATCTCTTTAGAAGAATGGCTGCGACCATGTCATGGGTTCATGTGTTATTTGATTCCTAGTGCAAAGTTATGTGGTTAGGCATATTCATACCAGATATGTCATATATTGTAATATGTTTGATTTGGCAGGTTTTCCGGAGGTGGTCTGAGCTCTTTGACTTGGTTCATAAATAATTTCAACCATCACTCCCTATTCTACCTTCATGCTCTAGGGGGCATATTTTACACAATAATTTGTCACCATGCTCATTTTCCCGTCCCCTGATCTTGAAATGCCCCATGACAGATCCTTTGCAATGTTTCCACCATGAAGAAACATGTTAAGATATCTCATGAAGATCCAAAGAAAACTGCCTTGGAAGATTATTGAATAAACTTGGTCAAATTCCTAGTTTCTTGGGTTAGCGCTTTTCCTGGTGCCATGCTCGCGCTAATGTCATATTCACAGTTCTCGCTTAGCGCTGCCAGTTCCCTTATTCCTAGTTCCAGTGCCAGGGCATCGAGTTGGTTGTTAAGCAGTTGTGATAGGGTCAAGATTTCTAATTTTAGATCTTTGATCTCATCCATGGGGGGTTTATCATTTAGAAAGTGGGCCTTCCTCCTCCTTTCATGGGCTCCCAACCTATTATCTCTTCCTATAAATTCATATCGCTTATTCCCATAATGAGAGCTTGGTTGGTCATTGTCGGGCTAGTCTGAACTCCGTTCCCTTGCATCCTAGAATTATGATTAAAAAATCCTTTTATATTTATCAATAAAAACATCTGATGTTTTCTTTCTATATTTTTCTAATTTTTTATGCAAATATTCTAGTACTCTTTGATCTTCTAGATAGCTAATGTTTATGATTATTATGTATTATATTACGTTTGATGTTGCCTCTTGATCATCTAGAGGTATTCACGTGCCATTAGTAGTAGGGAGCGAGCCTAAAAGGATCGTGGATCAAGGTCATCATCAACGAATTCAAACATAGCATTGGGAAAAAGATACTTCTATCTCTTTTCTTTTCGCATTGTAAATTTTAGTTAAGATAGCTTTGCGTTAGAAAGTATCTCGTGTTGCTAGACCCACTCTAGGGCTAGAGAGATCACCTCTATTTGCAGAGGGGATTTATCTTGACAACAATTGTACATGTCTTACATTTTGTGATGAGATTTATGCACATTGAGAAAATTCATTATTGACTTTTGAATTCATTTTTGACTAGATTCATTCTGTTTTAAAGTCTAGTTTTGATGCCTTGATTTACTGCATTGATTTTAAATTTTAAACCTCCACTGAAAAAATATTAATTTCAACAATCTCTTAACAGTTCACTTTTCCATGACCTGTATTCCCCATCATCT
The DNA here is from genome assembly GCA_034641835.2 of Pinus albicaulis. Classification (NCBI taxonomy): domain Eukaryota; kingdom Viridiplantae; phylum Streptophyta; class Pinopsida; order Pinales; family Pinaceae; genus Pinus; species Pinus albicaulis. The sequence goes on from CM076580.1 coordinate 781,505,422, forward strand.
CTCCAATGCAGCCTTGGAATATGGTAACGAAAACAAGAGAAATAACAATGTCTTTGTCATCATATAAGCTTGTATAAAAATATGCTTATAGGATTGTAGAAAAGGTTTTGAATGTCTAGTTTGGTTCTTTGATCATAGGGAAGTCCCATGAGATCCTAATATTCAAGTCGAACTAGTAGGGAGAAATTATTTTATTTTGGAATATACCCCATTCTGCCCTCTTTCCCTTTGAATAATATCATTTCTGACAACAACATTCTAGTGTGAAATTGTGGTACAAGATCTAAATACTATTAAATATATCCATGCAAGGAATCTTGGTTCAGACTCTATATCTCATTCAAGAAGATACTTTTTGTGTCATTGTCATGATAGTCACTCACTAGAGAGCTTGAGGGACCAATAATTGCACCTACCAAGTGTTCTAGATATATTTTAGTCATACTTTGGAGAAAACATCATAATGTTTATGTGGCATACAACATCTAAACAATCTTGCCTATACCTATCAATTTACTCTGACATCAATGATAAAGCTGTCCAACATGTAGGGGAGAGTTCCATTTCATTAAGAGTCACATAATTTAGGAGATACATGACCTTTCATTATTACTAATTATCTAATATTGTTGGGAATCCTCTTATTCAACATGGTGGCCAAATAATATTGGATTGATCTTGAATTTTCTCATTCTTCGATCCTTTAGATCTAACGTGTGAGATCTTTTAAATTATTTTAAATAAAATTAATCTTGTTTAAAACATACAATTACCTTGTTCATTAACCATTTACTCTTTACTCTCATTAGAACCACAATCAAACCTCAAATAATGTACTGCAACATTCTATGAATGAAACTCAAATTTCATATAGCCTTAGCGTTAGGGATCAACTCAATATTCATCACGCAACCATGGCTTGTAACCTTGAGCTCAATTTTAAAGGTGATAAGCCTTTAATCCCTTCTTTATTGGGCCTTCCCTATTATACTAAAAAAACACTCAAACTCCAAATCCTTTAATACTCCATGCTTATCTTGTTATCCACACATGCGACCAAGGTTGGTGACAAATGCTTAACAAAAACCACACTTGTAAAACCCTTTAATAATCCATGCTTATCTTGTTATCCACCACATGCGACCAAGGTTGGTGACAAATTCTTAACAAAAACCACACTTGTATCAAAGGTATCAAAAAATATGGAAAGCCTTAATTATATCGATGGCCAGATTACTTTATCAATCCATATATCCACCTCACTCTAGCATACGTTCACCACACCCGTATTCATTATTGATCGATTATTTTTTTTCGTAGGATATTATATCCAAGGGTATCGATCCCAAATATAGGAGTTGGCTATTGAGCCCGTGAAATAGCCCAGACGACAGAAAACTGTCGAAATCCGGTTAACTAAAATTCAAAAAATCAGGTACTTGGAGTGTTTGGAATCCATTTTTTATAGTGGAAATGGATTCAACACTATAAAAAACCCTTAGGGCACTCAAAATATTAAATTTTAACAACTGTAAACAAGATTCTGGGCAATTCTTTGCTAGATTTTCTGAAAATCATTACTAGATTCTGGGCGAAAACGTGGCCTTTTTAGACTACGCGCCAAATATATCTTCAAACAATTGTATCTTATTTCCAAGATCCAAATGTCCTTGCTCTCGATGGCCTTGAACTTCACACTTTCATTCACGCAGTTCCCAATGTTTGGGGGTTCCACAATTACGTACTAATCTAGATGCATTGTCTTGACATGAAACTCTTTATAACCAATGTTAGGGTCCATATCAAACCTTTTATCTACCATATGTATATAATAATTTTTTGAAGTTAGATGACCTGGGTATCACGCTGATCCGTTGATCCAACGGTATGGGGGTTCATCAGGATATATTTATTTTCCCAATAGAAAAAGACGTGAAATTTCATTCATATTAAAATATGTTTGAATTTAAATTCTACATATACACACCATGAGTGTATTCACATAAAACCCCAACAATAAAAACATTTAAAAAAGGAGCTTACTTGGGGAAAATAAATATACAAAACATGACTATACATTGTGACATCATCAAACCCATACATAGAGGTTTAGTACTCCACCAAAAACACATAGAAATTATTGGTATAAAAAACAAAAATATATTCTATCCAAGAATATCAAAGAAATGACATGTGAGTAACTCTGTGGATACTGGCAGAAAAAACGTTGACTGTAGCAAACCAAAACATAATAATTTCTACTTTGTCATAAATAGGTGAAAAGTATTTATATCAGAAAAATATTTGATCTTTCCATCTGTATACAATAAAATATTTTTTTCCATGAACATAAACGTTAGAATATTGGTAGAAAAAGCAATAGTTGTGACAATAACCAAAAGACACAATATATAAAGATCTATAGATCCATGTGTAAAAAAATATATTTTGTTACATGATCCCGAATTAAATCCCTTTATGGTTGATGGAAGAACTGATACGTCTAGATGCTGATCTATTCAGTTAAAACCCAAACATCCTTTTCCATATGGGTACCTTTTTTGGATAGGAAATATGTTGTATGGTTCTTTTCCCTGTAAATTTGTGAGCATGAAAAAGAAATGATGGCATCAATGATTCACTTGATCTCCTCTAGAATAGGAAATAGAAAATGTTCTTACAAGAAATAGTACTATTGAGCCAATTTATAGTTATCATAGAGTCCCCAAAAATCTGTATCTATGTGCATCCCTCCCCTTGTGTAAAAAAAAGTAGGTATTTGCAATCCAAGAGTTCTACTTTATTGCTTGTCTCGGGAACCAAACCCATTTTGATTTTGAAACTGTGATCTGGTGAAAGGAATAATATAAACCATCCTCCACTATTTTTTCCAATGTTGATACAGGCACCATCAAAGTAATGACACTGCTATGAATTGTCAATGCATTCAATATTTATCACTCTAGGTCTAGCAAAGAATTTTTCCTGAGGATAGTGACTTAAGATAGGCATAACCTCATCTGAAATGTGCACAAGGACCAAAATCTTATCTTGGAATGTCTCCCTAATTTTGGCCAACCATACCCCCCAACACACTTTTAAGGGTAGGGATTTGAAAGTGTGAAAACTTGGCTTAGCACACTACGACAACCAAGCAACCTCCATATCCACCCATTCCCAGAGAATAGTGTTGGAGAGGTAAATCCCCTCTGCGGACAAAGGCAATCCCTACTAGCCCAGATCGGGTCCAGCAACAATCAAGTCATGCTAAGATGCAAGTCTCTAGTTACAAAATGACAAGGAATGATAAGTTGCCTACCTCAGGTCCTACGCGATGGTCGTCGAAAGAAGGATGAAGCTTCCCATCCTCCACTTCGGCAAATCACAATCCTTCATCTTAGCGCATCCGAACACCTGCACACGTGAGAAGAAACACGACAATATACAACATAGAATATAAATCTTGTAAATAAAAATCAGTCAGAGAAGATGTAACTCATTGCATTAAAGATAAAGATACACGAGTGAAACCATAATCAAAGTCGCTTATCATTAATAAAACAAAGGAACGATACAACCTTAAGCTCTGACGCTGGATCTTCCTTCGGCGGGGTCGAAAGTGGAGCATGTCTCAATGAAGCTCGTCGGAAATGGGACAAAGCTCTCTCTCTTCGGCTTGGCTCTCAAAGGCTGTCCGGAAATAGTCTCATTGCTACTGATTCAGCTCTAAGTTCTCAATTGCTAAGGGAAAATGGCAAGCTTATATAGATGGTGGAAGGGGAGTTGGGATCCCTACAATGGTGGGATTGGCCCTATCCTCAAGGAAGCTTCCATGATAGGTGGAAAAATACTTCCCCTACATGGAGATCAGGAGCCAAACATCCCAACTTATTTTAGAGACTCGTTCAGGAGTTGGTTGGAATCAAAATTCCGCCATTTATTAAAAAAAAACAATCCTTATTAAGCTTGGTGCAAGTAATACACTGGGACAGAGTTCCAGTTGGCGTGCCCTCTTTGGTGTATTTCCCCATTGGCGTGAGGGCTGAATTGGCGGGTCACACCAAGGCCAAAAGGTCTATTTTTAAGGTTTTTCACAGGAAACTATCTTAAGAGGAATGATTGTCCTTGTCAAGGGGGATGCCATGAAAGTTATTTTAGGTCATGTCACTGCTCACAGGTCATGGAAAAAGCCCTCCAATGTGCGGGATGGGGAATTGCAGGGATGGTGACAAATTACTGTGTAACATATGCCCCCTAAAGCATGAGGCCTGAGAGAGAGAGAGAGGGGTGAAATGCTTTACGAGAACGTGCCCAACTGAAAACACTACCATCGGAAAACCTGAGTAGACAAGTACAAGTGATATCTCAAATACATGATATGTGGTATGGGCGCAACCATCCATAATAGAGTATACAATAATCCAGATCCGAGGCATGGATGCAACCATCCAGTGAGGATTAGCGAATAGACTCAGGTATGGTCGCAGCCATCCAATCAATGAGTCATATAACCAATCATGATAATCCACAAAATCTGCAACCTGGATTCCATCAGACAAAACCCAGGGTCTTGCACTCCATCTCGACCCAAACAGAGTACAATTCCAAGCATGTGAATAAGTGAGCTGAAGTCGAACATGCAAGAACATCGTCTGATTACTAGCCAATGATGAAAGCTATTAATAAACGCGAGAGGAACCACCAATAATGAGGATGGCCCTCAAGGTACTATAGGTACAATCCACGGAATGTGAACAGTGAGATGGCGTCAAACACCTATAGAATCATTCGATTGAAGGTCAATGATGAAAACCTTGGGTCGAATGCGAAGAACCTACCATTGAGGCATGCAGGCTCCAAAGTACTAGAAGGGAGTCTCTAAATCAAATTCCTGGATAATGAGCTGGAGTCGACAGGAAGTGACCTTGATTGAAGGTGGGCCATAGTGTTTCCCACATCATTGACGCGAGACAGAGGAACATAATGTTTGTGAATCAGGATCAGTAGAGAATCAGAGGAGGGTTGAAACTGCAGAGGTCAACTTCTCTTGAACATATCGGCAGCACGACACTGGATTTGGTAGTATTCGACATCAAAAGTTCTGAGGTCATAATGATGAGGCAAAGAGCAGATGAGTGGTCAAAAAGGATAACCTAAACCCATGGAGGCAAGCAGAGAATGAGATGAGATGTCCCCAACCCGACATGAAGGCAGACAAGTGCCATGTCCAAGAGTGACATACTGTCGACACGACGATGATATTGGTTTCATTTTTCCCCACCATTTCTGGCGAGTACCCCAATTATTTTTGAGAACAAGCTTGAAGGGGATAGTGTATGCTTGTGATATAAGTTCATCCTTCAGAAAAATCCAACCTAGTATATTTAACGAGCCCTAGGAAGGAGGAACTCGAGTATCGTCATTATGAAAGAATCCGATGTCATCGGGTTTTAACGAGTCTGACAAATGGAGAACTCAGCGTATTTTCATGTTTAGAGAGTTTGAAAAGATAGCGGAAAAGTAAAATCCAACAGTCCCTTTTCGTAGATAGTTCCTCAGATTTGAAAAGGTAGAAAACTGCATTTGAGAAAGCCTCCTAGTCGCAATAAGCTAGGGTATTCCTTTTTCGTAAATAATCTATCCCAGCTCGAAAAAGGGGTAAACATATACTGAGTTGATGTCGTTTCGTATCCAATTTAACGAGATTAAAATGACAAGCGACTCGGCAATATTTTCATGTTTAGAGAGTCAAAAAAGAGATGAAAGATGATTCCAGTAGTGACTTTTTCGTGTTTTTACCGAGTCCGAAAAAGTATAAAATACAACTCATACCGTCGTTCAAGTTGCGTAAAAACCTGTTGTTGCACAAGAAAGCAAGCGTAAAACCCATTTTTCGATAAAATATAATAAAATATTGGAAAAATGACTTTCAAAACCTAATTTAACTTTATAAAGTTATAAATATGCCACAAATAGTAAAAACATATTAACTTTTAATTTTTACCTCTTGTGAGAACAATAGTGAGTTTTTCCTGTGCGAACTTGCGGCGGCGATTGTGGGTGATCCAGTACATCGTTTCAGTCCTCATTTTCTTCAGGTAAGAGGCCCTTCCCTTAGCTCTATTTTGATTTATTTTTTATAGCATTCCATTGTGTTTTTGGATCCCTGAGGGGAACCTTAGCTCCTTTTTGCAAAGCGTTCACGCCAGTTGGCGCGACAGTTAGCAAAACAGTCGCGCCAATGGCGCAACTCAAATTTCCACTTGAATTTAACAAAAATTGAACCAATCAGCTGAATTTCTGAGTGTTCCAGAGATATAATGAGGTGTTTATGACCATGTTGGTGCAGATACACGGCCACAATGGTAATGAAGTGGAAATAAAGAGAGCATGGTGAAGAAGATGAAATGGATATGGAGAACAAAGCATGCATGAACTCTCTCCGCGATTGCGGCTTGAAGAAGTTCCTGACCTAACACTCAAAGTAGTACTCCATACCATTACGCGGGCTGCAGGATCGCAGGCACCGCATGAGGCAAATAAAGCCCAGCTCCTCTTAGCATATGAATGCATGAACCCGACATTATTCGATTGGGCCACTGCCATAACAATGAACATCAAGCGACAGTTGAAGAAGTGCAAGAAGTCAAAACTGAAGCAGTTTGGATACAGATCTATCCTGGTATCGTTCATCCTTGAACAAATACCAATCTTCCAGGGCTAGGGGGCGATAGTTGCCGAGCCACCATTGAGAGAGCCAAGGATGGCTCGATGGGCAACACTCATGCCCAGATCAGGAGGGGGCCAACAGATGTCCTGGAGGCCCGAGTTCTTTGTATGGCTATCACGACAGTTCATCGTCGTGGAGGACTTTCCCTACACTGGTACTGACTTCACGGGAGACCCAGATCTTCCACTCCCAGAGGGGGATGACTGGGATGAGGAGCTACGTAAGACTCTTTTTTATTTTATGTATTTATGATTTTTTTTGTGATACATGCCTATTCTAACAAACAATCCCATATGAATGCAGACGTTGGCCCAGAGGGGCCCACCGGGATGTCGCCCATCGCACAGAGGACCCCTCTCGCACATGATCCTCAGGCTGAGCGTGGCGAGGGGAGTGAGCTAGTGCATAACTTGGAGGGTATCACGCGTGGGATCCCAGATTATGATCGGCTAGTAGACGTCCCATTAGATTATTAGAGGCACACTGTGGGGGTGCCTAGTTGCCTGCATCATTTAATGAGGCGATTGGTGCAGGCGGTGACATGATACCATGAGCACCACGTTGATTAGTCATCTAGGGCTTTTCATTTGCACATTTTTGAGAGACATGTTGTCTCCGGCTATTATTAAAACATACATGTATATTTTTTGAATTTTATGTGATGTACACAAACTGCAAATATTTCGACACACACACACACACACACACACACATATATATATACACTTCTGGTTGGATCTTTTTACATATGATGATGTTTTTATAACTCATGCAAATGTCTAATACAATGTTATCTGATGTATCAGCTTAAAATAATCTGCATAAGTAACGACCTAATGGAAAAGTTCACAAAATGAATTACCACACAAATCACATTTTATTTTTATGCAAGCTTAAAAGAACATATGGAAAAACACATGCAAACTATGCTTGGAAATAAGTTTTATGTTTATGCAAGCTTAAAACACAAATGTAAACTATGCTTGAAATGATAAGGAAATCGGGCATGCCCCCAGCATGGTGTCTCAATTCGAGGTACATGCCCCCCAAGCTTCAGTCCATAGGAAATGAAGTGAAGGTTCAAAACACAAGAGATTTGATCTAAATCTAACAAAACTCAAATTGAATGGGTTTATGTTTCATTATTTTAACGAGGTTGACACACTTAAAAGAATTCTCCACGTAGCAGCTTGTTTTATTGTTTTAGGAGCTTGACACAAGAAGAGGAACTATGCTCCGACGAGCCCACAAGAGGAGGCTCAAGAAGGGGATAACCAGATACATCACGCTCGAGACAATCAGACATTGCCCCCAGGCCAGGCATGAACGAGGAACGATGATGTCCATCGCTCCACGACAGATATTCACGAGACATCATTTCAACGATAGCTTCATCAGAAGGGAAGACTTCTCTTAAAGGATCGGGCGAATCCACATCGCCGAGCCAAGGGGATTGAGAATATACATCTAAAGCCATGCTTGAAGGAGCATGTTTAGGAGGAGGAGGATTTGATGTAGTGACGATTTCGCAATAATTAATCTCAACTGGAGGCAAAGGCATCGATTCTCTGAAGAGGTCACATGTTCAGGCGAAGGGATGATCCAAGGGTCATATGACCTAGAGATCATGTTAACTTGAACGGTGTGTGGTGGTGGCGTGGGAAAAATACCCATGAGGACGGGGTCCTTGAAAAGACCAGGTCCTACGCTGTCGGGGGGATTGGGGATCTGATCCACGTAAGGTACGTTGTTCTCAGAGGATGAGGTGAAGAAAGACAACTGATCAACAATGATAATTTTTCCCTCGTGAGGAAACTTCAAAAGCCAGAAGAGGGTGGACGGAACGCATAGCATGGCATGAGTCCAGCTGCGACCAAGAAGCAGATTGTAGTTGAGCTTGGCATCAACCACTTCCACTTCCACTTTGACTGTCTTACCCTATAACGTAATCGGTAAAATCTCGAGAACACTCAGGGGTTTTGATTCCAGACCATCAAATGCCTCAAGGGCATTGGGAGATGAGGTAAGAGCTGGAGAGTCAATGGCTTTCCAACAAGCATATGACATAACACAAGTGGAAGCACCTTCGTTCACAACGGCTCTATGGATGTTGAGGCCGTTGATGCCGACTTGGATAACAAGAGAGATTTGATGTGGAAGTCGAGGGACAAAATTTTCCAAGTCGAAGGTGAGAAGACTAGAATCGGCAAGATCAATTCCACCGATTTCGAACAAAAGAGATTTCCGTTGCGATGGGAAAATTTGAAGCACTTCCAATGCAAACATTGTAGAAGGCGCCTGTGCCAAATCCTCAACAATGTTGTAGTGCTGAGCGGCATGGGCGTTTGGATTATAGGAATATTTTCGCAGAACACCTTTAGAAGGTGGCCTCACAACGGGTTCAGCGCTGGGCTTCTTGATTTCTAAAGGACCAGAGATAGGTGGGGGAGGTGGGCCATCAACGACTTCCTTCCCAACTACCTGGTGTGATCCAGCATAATCCTTCGAACGAGTAGCAATTGAGATAGGTGCAACACCATTCATCATAAAAACTTGTGACCCAAATGGTACAGACGGTGAAGGCTGTTCGACCATCTGGGTCTACTGAGATGGGAAGGGTTCCTTGAGAACTGCCGGAGTCCCTTTGGAGCCTTTCAAAAGTTGACTAAATTTAGATCTTCAGGGAAAATCTTTGGTATAATGGTCTCCTTCACAGATAAGGCAGGGGTACTTCGGTTTCCATTGGGAACCATCATCAACACGAGGTTTGGAGGATTTTGGTTTTGGGGCGTCAGGTTTGGATTTTCCTTTACCCTTCTTCTTTCCTTTGGAGGCCTTTTCCGCAGGATTGGCTTGAACAAAATTGACCTCCGCAGTCTTACCAGAATCTAGAGGGGCAGGAAGAGCATAATTATTGGAAGAATCAAACTTCTGCTTCCCATTAGAGGACTTCCGATAAGTTTGAGAAACGGAACCAATAACATTGTTCACTGATGGGGTAGCTGGTGCTTCAGAGGACCCTAGCCGTGGGGCATCAGTCAAAATATCATAAAGTGTGCCAGACTGAGAGTACACCAAATCAAGGTACTGGGCACGAGCGATGGCTTGTTCTTCAGTCACACATGCCCCCATAGCAATATATTGAGTGATCTTGTTAACAAAGGAGGTCGTGAACCAATGAGTTAGCAGTTGATCAGGTATATCAAACATGATCAGTATATGATGTCATCGCCACTCATGAATATGATTAGATATGTGGGTGGCTTTATCCTGCTTCAGGGAAGTCAGGAAATGCGTCTCGGCTTCGTAACGAACCGTAACTGGAAATGCGTCAGAAAATCCATAGCTAACGTATTGAAGTCTTGAAAGATACCGCGAGGTAATTATATATACCACTTAGCAACAACACTGGTAAGAGTACGCTGGAAGAGATGTAGATGAATTGAATCATCCATCCAAGAGTTTGAAGAACACCACAGATGGTAGGTCATGACATGAGCTTGGGGGTCCTCTTCAGCTTTACCCTCAAATTTAGGACAGTCACCGGGCACCTTGGTCAGAACCAGAGGCCAATAAGGATTGTGAAGAATCGGATAATTGGTCAATTTGGAAACATCCGACAATTCCAACATAGAAAGGAAATGCAACTGAGGATTGAAAGGCATACTAGGTCCCCAATAAGGACCCGTACCTGTACTCCACCCTGGTTGAGCATAAATTTTCCCCCATTGGTTCTGTCCCGGGGGATTCTGACCATAGGGGGTGTAAGATGTATAGTTAGGTTGATACGGTTGCTAATAACTAGTGTACGAGGGTTGATAGCCTGGGTATGGACCCTGATTATATGTCGGCCCCGTTTGAACAGTATGAGGATTTGAATGCTGAGTATAGGTATAGCCTAGTTGTTGAAGGTAATAACCAGAACCTTGGGGCGGGTTGTAAATTGGTTGAGATTGACCTTGAAGATAATAACTGCCTTGGGGTTGAGCGGGTTGCTGGTAAGTGGGGCCCTGCTGAGCCTGATAAGTAGGGCACGCAAGCGGATTCGACTGCGGCATAGAGTAAATCAGCTGTTGAGTAGGGTTAACTGGAAGTGCAGGTTGGCCTGGTTGAACAAGTTGACCTGGTTGAACATGCTGCCCTGGTTGACCAAGTTGACCCGGGTGAACAGGCTGCCCTGGTTGAATAGGTTGACCTGGCTGATGAAGGACACTAGGCTGCCCCAGGTGAGCTGGTTGGCCTGGTGGTGGGATAGGGCCAGGTTGTGCCTAATAACCAGGTTGGCCTGTAACAGGACCATAGGATGGCCCTGGTTGTGCAACATTTGGACCAATAGGAAACTGAGGTTGTAGAGGTTGCACCATAGGTTGAGAGGGTTGGATTTGCCCCCCAGGACCATACACCGGTCTTGGTTGATACCTTGGTTGACCTGTGCGTCCTTGAGGTTTCCATGGTTGGACCACAGGGTGAGGCTATATAGGTTGACCTTGAGGGTTTTAAGACTGCCCTTGTGGACCGTATAACAAACCCTGCTAGCCTGAAGGTTGGCCCTGTAAGTGTTGTCCTTGCGGGTCATATAGATAACCAAGCTGGCCCGAAGTTTGGCCGTGGAAGGGTTGTCCCTGCGGGTTGGAAGGTTGCCCAGCCTGGGTAGACAGAAAACCTTGAACATACTAATAAGCCTCCAGAGCAGGAAAACGTAGAGGGTTTCCTTGCTCATCATATTGATATGGAAAAACATAGACGGGGGTACCATCCGGTCCGTAATGGGAAAAATAAGGACGGTTGGGATCTTGGGAGGACTAAACAACCTCGGAGTTCGACTACTGTAGAGACAACCGATACTCCTCGGGAGAGATATTCTCCAGAATAGCAGATGCTATGTAAACGTCTTCGAGAAGTGACGCGGTCCTGATGAACTGAGTAGTAACAGCGGGTGTAGATGTGGCTATGCAGATGGTAGGCCTAACAGGTACCGATGTGACCTGAGGGGATGACGTGAGGGGTGTCCTTGGAGACATCCCTAACGAAGGAATAACCGACCTCGTGGACGGAGTTGATACTCCCATAAAGGCGACAACGGCCACAATCTAACTTAAGGATCTGTACCCCGCTGGAAGCGAAGGACCAAGCGAAGACATGACAAAGGACTCGGGGTTGTTTTCTAGGAAAAGTTGGTAATCTTCACTAGATGTAGGAATTTCCTCACTAGGAGAAGGACTGGGTGAGTCCATATCTGACCCTGCCGCAAGATCTTGTAAAAGATGGCGAGGACTAGGAGGAATAACATCAACTAAAAATGACGATCCCGATGTAAGAGGAGGGAAATATTCCCCTAATCCAAATCCAAACCAAGCATTGGATAAGGGCCAATTGAACTCAACTGTCCACCAAAGGGAAGCTCAGACAAAATCGGTCCCCCATCGGGAAACTCGGAGACAATAGGCTGTTGAGGTTCAGTAGAGGACTGAGAGACCTCTGATGAATCGTCTGTGTAAGGACTACCAGTAGATGAAACTGAAGGTTCCGCCACTGTGATAGTAATGACAAGAGGAAGAGATCAAAACCAAAGCACACAGGCAAAAACCAAGGAAAACAATCAAACGTCCAACAAGAAAACTCTAAAAGGGCGTGTGATCGCAGGTGATTAATTTTACCACATTGAAACGTAGAAAATTTACCGTTTCATGTTTTAAGTGTCGAGAAACGGATAAAAGGTGACTCTATCTCTTTCAATTTGGAAACAAGCGTGAAAGGATAAGTGCTTGATGATTCTTTCAAATTTAATGAGTCAGAAAAGATCGAAATGACTACTCTGGAACTCTAGGCAAGAGGGTGTACTAGATATCTGTGAACTACAATATACACCTTGGTTCAAAAATGAAAGAGAAATCAACCAAGGACTTGACGTACATGCAAGCAATCTCCCTGAATGCTATGTCTGGTGTATCACGGGTATAAGGAGACAGACTCGGCTTCTTAGGGATAAAGGATAGCAACCTAGTGGGGTCTCCCTTTATATACGTGACGGTACGGGGAGCACAAGTCCGTACTAGTGCTGTCTAAAGCCAAGAGGTGAACAACAACTACTAGGTTTAATGATGCTGGAACATGTCACTAGCCTAGACCTCTAAATGTTTCGTTGATGTTTCAGTGCTTCCTTAAGGTAAATTGAATAAATTTTAGAGTTGATCTTCAATTATGTTTCAATTTCAGGTCCTACCGAATGTTATGTCTCAACAATCCTCTTAATGCACACTGCATGCCACAATATATCATTTTGTTCGATGAATAGCTAACTATGGGAAGGTTGAGAGCTTTCCAAACAATAACAAAATGATCACAAAACAACCACTAGTGTCTCTAATGCATGCTAATGAAACTAAAAGCTTTTCCTTTAGAGTTATATAACACTAATAACACAGAAAAGTTTTCAATTTACACTAACTAATCAAAACAAAAGACTTGCTTTTGTATTTTTCAAATTTTAAGAGAAAAATGCACTAAACAAAATGAAAACTAATGAAAAGACCAATTCGAGAAATGATAGCGAAAGAGTGAAAGCAAGCAAGTTCACTCAATGCAAAACACACAATCAGACCTCAAACTGATAGAGAAATCCCTCAAATCAAAGAGGAATCCCAAAAACTCATATGAACCATGTAATCTAGGCACGAAACAAGACAAAGCGAAACTCGAATGAGAAAGAGGGAAATCACTCAAATAACACAATAAAACAATGGAAAAATACCAAACGAATGCAAAGAAGCAACATCGAAGTTGACTGGACAAACGAAAACCAAAAACTCCCACGGGAGGCTCAGCACACAATAGCACCTAGATGCCCTAGGGCCAGAACGTAAAATCGATAGTAGAGGGAAAAAAACTGGAGGATGGAGGTTAAACTCAGTCAACCAGGACTTCAGGGCACTCAGGCAGTCAAAAAAATGACACCAAAACCATAAATCAAGCTCAAAAGGCTCAGAAACAAGCAAACCCTAGCACCACACAGGATTGGCGCGACCGTCTGGCTGCATCTAGCGCCAGAAAAATATTGGTGCATGGGCCTAACCAACAACAAGCGCCAGTTGGCACGACTATTAGGGAAAAAAGTGCGCCAGTCGATTTTACTAAGGAAAAAAATAAAAAAGAACAAATAGGGAGCATTCAGGTATGGTGGGAGTTGAACAGAGGCTTTACACCAGAAAGAGACAGACCAGATGATCAAATCAAGCAAACAAAAGCCAAAAATGACCGAAAGAGACAAGACAAACTCCAATCAATTCCCCAGCGGAGTCACCATTTTGTTGGAGAGGTAAATCCTCTCTATGGATAGAGGAGATCCCTACTAGCCCAGATCGGGTCTAGCAACAATCAAGTCACGCTAAGATGCAGGTCTCTAGTTACAAAATGAAAAAGAATGATAAGTTGCCCACCTCAGGTCCTACGTGATTGTCGTCGAAAGAAGGATGATGCTTCCCGTTCTCCGCTTCGGCAGATCACAATCCTTCAGCTTAGCGCATCTGAATACCTGCACACATGCAAATAAACACAACGATATACATCATAGAATCTAAATCTTGTAACTAAACATCAGTAAGAGAAGATGTAACTCATTGCATCAAAGATAAAGATACACGAGTGAAACCATAATCAAAGTCGCTTATCATTAATAAAACAAAGGAACGATACAACCTTAAGCTCTGACGCTGAATCTTCCTTCGGCGGGGTCGACAGTGGAGCACGTCTCAATGAAGCTCATCAGAAATGGGACAAAGCTCTCTCTCTTCGGCTTGGCTCTCAAAGGCTGTCTGGCAATAATCTCCTTGCTACTGATTCAGCTCTGAGTTCTCACTTTCTAAGGGAAAATGGCAAGCTTATATAGATGGTGTAAGGGGAGTTGGGATCCCTACAATGGTGGGATTGGCCCTATCCTCAAGGAAGCTTCCATGATAGGTGGAAAACTACTTCCCCTACATGGAGATCCGAAGCCAAACCTCCCAACTCATTTTAGAGACTCGTTCAGGAGTTGGTTGGAATCAAACTTACGCCATTTATTTAAAAAAAAACAATCCTTATTAAGCTTGGGGTGAGTAATACACTGGGACAAAGCACTAGTTGGCGCGCCCTCTTTGGTGGATTTCCCCCATTGGCGCGAGGGCTGAACTGGTGGGTCATGCCAAGGCCAAAAGGTCTATTTTTAGGGTTTTTCACAGGAAACTGTCTTCAGAGGAATGATTGTCCTTGTCAAGGGGGATGCCATGAAAGTGATTTCAGGTCATGTCACTACTCACAGGTCACAGAAAAAACCCTCCAATGTGCGGGATGGGGAATTGCAGGGACGGTGACAAATTATTGTGTAACAAATAGTGTCTTAGGGAATATTTTCATACATTCCACACCTGTATAAAGAAAAGGACATGCCATGAACAAATGCACATCACTTTCCGATTTATTTTTAAATAACGAACACCAACTCAACCCAATCATGAACCTTCTTTGGAGAAAATCCGTGGTGGGAACCTTAATCATAATATACCATATAAACAATTTTTATTTTGGGTTTGGGGGGAATTTTTCTTTCCAAACCACCTTCCACCACCATTTTAGCTCCTCGACCACTCTATCCCCTAGAAAGAAATTGAAACCTAGCTTTGTATATTTGGTTCAAGGTGGAGAATCCAAATAAGTTCGTGAGGTCTGTCCTTAGATGATCCTACCAAGAAGCTTGATACTCCCCCTCTAAACCTAGCTCCTCAAAAGAAAACCATCCCTGCCTCCAATTTGTTGTAAATTTAGGATTTCCAATATGTGTAATTTTGTTAAAACCTCTGTCTCTGAGCATAATAGTTAAAGGAGGGGGAAACAAGTGACTCATGCCACTACCAGGCCATGGATTGAAACTAAATCTAACCATTTCACCCTACCCACCACCCAAGCAAGGTTGCTTCTGATGATATTGAAAGAATTGAGAACTTCCCTCCAAATGGCTGATATATTTGATATTGGTTTTCTCGGTCTTCTAATCTAGTATTATAGAGAAATAGGGGCAATTCACTTTAGGGTGGGAACTGACATCCATAATTTGTGCGTAAAGATCGATCTCCATCCACATTTGGAAGCCAAAGCTTTTGAAAAGTGGGATAAGTTATTTAGGTCCCAACCACCCAGGGATATTGGCAAAGAAATAGTATCCCATTTAACCCATGGTAATGACCCCAAATAATTTATCCTTGCCCAAAGGAAGTTTGAACATAATTTCTTGATTTTTTCCAGAACACATTTGGGGATCCAAGCTAAAGATGCTCAATATACCAGGATGGATCCTAACATATATTTATAAGAACCAAACTTCCTACCCTTGAAATCCATATGTGGCACCAACTGCTCAAATGTTTTTCCACCTTGGCAATGAGCCAACTCCAGTCCACTTTTTTGTAGAAATTGGGTTTCAACTGAAAACCCTAATATTTCAATCCCTACTCCAACAACTTGGAATCATAATGGAGAAGCTGGGGAATGTGAAAAATATCCATGTATGATATATTATGGTGAGATATAGTAGATTTATGTATGTTGATAGACATCCTAGTGGCCTACCCAAAGAGAGAAGGAATCTATATAAGCACATATATCTCCCTCGCTTCTCCATTGCAAAAAATAAGAATGTCACCAATGAATAGGAGATGAGTGAAATCCAAATACCTTGTAACGAGAGAAAAATGAAAATATCCATGCCTCTTAGCCCCAGTCAGGAGATGACTTAATTGTTCAACCACAAGTAAAAAAGTAGAGGAGATAGAGGGAAATATTGGCACAACCCTCTCTGAGCATGCAAGAAAGGGAAAATTGAGCCATTTATGAGGATCACAAAAGAGACCGATTGGATGCAACTCATAACCTAATTGATGAAATTTAGCCTGAATCCTAGATGGGTAAAAAGCACTTGATATAATCCATTTTACTTTATCATAAGCTTTAGATAAATAAATTTTGATAACTTCCCCCTTCATATTTTTAGTTTTTATCCTATGAACAACTTCCCGGGCCACACTAATAACTTCATGAATTTTCCTCCACTCCAAGAAAGGAAATTGTTCTAGGGAAATGGATCTATATAGGATGTGTTTGAGCCTAGATGTGATTATATTGGTAATAATATTATAAATGGAATTACATAGAGAAATGGGTAAAAGGTTCGAGAAGGAGAGTGGATGGATTGCTTTACAAATAAGAGAAATGAAGGTTGAGTTAAAATTTATATGAATTATACCCTCATTCCTCGATTCTTAAATCACCCAGAGGTTGGGATCCAAAGTATCATAAAGCTCTAGAAAAAATTCAACACCCCGACCGTCTAACCCATGAATTTTATCTCTTTGAAAACTAAGCAGAACCTCTTAGATCTCTTCCACAAATACCTCCTCCATTATTTCCCTAATTTCCTCTTCATCCACCATCCTAGGGAAGTGTTGGGAATTTTTAATTACTTCAACATTTGATGTTTCTGGAGGAGCTCTAAAAATATATTCAAAGTATCGTTTACCCAATTTTTCCAGCCCATAAAATCATGATACCTCAATTCCATTATTATCTTGTAGAATCTATATGGCGTTCACCACTTTCCGTCCCTTTGTAAAGGCATGGAAACATTTTTTATTTTCATCTCTACTTTTTAACCAAATGGTTCTCCCTTTTAGGTGTCGTTCCTCTTCCTTGGTAGAAAGAAGGTCGGTCCTTATTTTTTCAAGGTGTCTGCAAATCCCACTCGATTATAAGGTGGAGAACCCTTCCCATTCTCATTTTGAAATTATTTAGAGTTTCCTTTCTATCTCCTTCAACTCTTGAAATTTCAACATTTTATTCCCTTTTTCCCATTCCTTTGTCTTCTATTTTATTAATTTTAGGTTTGTTTCAAATTGGTTAGTTTCCAATGCATCCGAGAGGGAGGAGTATATAATCCAATAAGCTTAAACTATGTTTAATAAATTCTCATCCTTTAGTCGTGCTAAGTTCATCCTAAAAGGTATGGATCATTTGTTAGGGGCCCATTTTATATCTAAGAAGACGGGGGAGTGATCTGATATGCCTCCCTCAACAATCCATTATTTGATCAAGAGGAGAGAGTGTTGTTTTTTCCATGGCACTGGAGACTATAGGTTAGGATCTTAGAATCTCTGACACAACCAACTCAAATGCCATAAAAAAATAATTTGCACAACGAGATAAATACAATAGTATATCAACCAATGCACAAATGGAAAACTTTTTACAATGTTTCCAGCCCAACTTCATTATACTAATCAATCTTAAATACAAAAATATAGGGATCCCATACCAATGATAATGGCACTCATATAATCACTCATACAAGAATACAAACCGGGCCTTGGTGTCAACAACAATGAAAACCAATCTACCTTGATCAAGATACCAACTGACCTACTCATTGATATATTTAGCCTAAACTCTTTTTATTCCATGTACCCTGAACACAACTGTTGATCCATCTGCTCCCAATATGCAGCAACACAAATATTACTCTTTCAATGAATCATTCTCCTTTAGGTTACTGAATACAACTCACCAATATGCCTCTAGCTGATCATTATTCCATTAATGAATAAACACATAGGATCTTCTTGTGAGTTGTTCACAACTCTGTTTGTGAACAACTCCTAGGTGTCCCACTGCTGCTCCGCAACACTTAGGGAATTCTTCCCACTATTTCCTTCCTAGGTTTCTCTAATGAATACAAACTTAGGGCATGGAGGTTTCCCTTTATCACTACAAGATGTCCTTCTCTTCAACAAACTTGGGCTAGACGAACTTCTCCCTTGGATAAATTCTTTTGTCCTTCAAACATCAGTCCCTGAGAACCAAACCACTGCCACTTCTATCAAATTCTCTTTCTCCTTTAAAAGGTTTTACTTAGGGCTTGGAACAAGAAACTAAAACTCTCAAAAAATTCTCTTTTGAATGTTCCAAATAACTATCCAAACTAGGGCACCAATCTTACACCCTTCTCCTTGAAGACTTCTTTCTAACTGTTACACAGTAATTTGTCACCGTCCCTACCATTCCCCGTCCCGCACAATGGAGGACCCATCCCTCCAAAACAATTTTTTTTTGGACTTTCCCTTCCAGAGGTATGCAATCCTATCTAGGGCATATCGTCCTTGCACAAAAACCATAGAAATTTCATCCCACATACCTTGTACTACTGAACTCTTGTCTTATATGGATGCGACCTTGTTCTAGCATCCTTCTCAGCTATTCAACTTCCCTAAACAACACTCCCATCCACCTATAATTACCATGGAAATATTTGGTTTATGCACAAGGAAAATCCACACGATTAATTCCCAGAATATCCCTTAAATACTTGACCTATTCTCCTCTTTTCTGTGCTGACTGTACATGCCAAAAACCATACCCAAACAACCACAAAAATGTTCTATTCTCCCATTCTCTTGGTCTTATAGGGATGTGGCTCTATGAGGTGGATTCAACCTCCTTGTTCTATATTCACATGAGAAATATATGAATTTATTTTATGTGGAATGAGGCTCCTCCTCCTCCTCTTTATTTATATGGTTCTCTAGGGTCTGAAACAACTATCCCTTGGGGAATTATTTCACGTTGAGCCTAAATGAAACCATCTTTGCAAACACACAAAAAACACATAAAAATTCATATCTCAACTTTAACAAGGTCTCTCTTGGTGTACTAAGCAACCCATTTATCCTCTAAGTGTTCTCTGTCATCTCTAAGTGCCAAGTCATCAAATCTCTTCTTGGTTTTGGTCCCACTCCTTTGGGTAAAAAACCCCAACCTTGGGTACTTAGCCCATAAAGCCCTTTTGTGGTACCAATTCCTCCATAACCATGTACTGTAGAGTTTGGAGTACCTCCCAAGCTACAAATATCAACAAAGAGTCCATTAGACCTTTCAGAAGGAGGAATATATCAATTCTATTTGCAATTTGATCATCTCCTATACGACGATTTCTCCAAGTTGGAGATATTTTAACTAGCTCCACATCCACCAACATAGTGCTAGTTATCTTGCTCCTAAAGAAATCCACTAAGGGATCCAACCTAGCTCGAGAGCCCCAAGATTTTGAGGAGCCTAGAGATAAATTCAGATCGCCACCAATGATAACATTATTCGATCTAAGGAGATTTTTTTTGGAAAAATTTACCAAAATTATTTGCGGTTTTGGGATGGGCCATAGATATTAATCAGTGTGAAATCATGTCCTAGAACATGGAAGGAGACCTCGACTCCCATAAAAAATTCCATACTCTAGACATTTCAAACTTGAATTTGATGCAATCTCCAACCCATAGCTATCCCCTTGATCAACCAAGGGAATCCAAGGCCAAAAACTTCTAGCCCTTCAAAAGGGTTTCAAGATACAATGATATCTAGATATTGCTTCCAAGGGTCTCCTTTAGAAGAGTCTTCTCAAAGCTTTTTTTTAAGGGGAAAAGCTATACCTTGACAATTTAAGGAAATTATTTTTATTTAGATGTCCCCATAGAGGTTGGGATAACTCTAAGGGCCCCTATAATAGACAATGTTTTACCAACAACAAGTTCCACATGTGATTTCTCCTTGGCTTTGAAAATAAATTATTTTCTTCCCCAAATTTTACCTTCTACAAGAGATAGGGAAAGCTCACCCAAGCCCGAGATGATTCCTCCATTGAGAGGGACCAATAATAAGGAGAAAAAATTATATATGAAAACATCATATTCTTGGATACCATATAAAGAAAAAGCAAAAGAGGATGATAGTGTGGAAAATTACCTCGAGCATTTGAGCATAGAAAAATAGCTAGAAAATGTAAGGAAGAGGAAATCCCTAGAAGGGTTACATGATGTGGCTACAAATGTATCCTTAGATGCCAAAGATATTGAAGACTGAATGAGAAGGAAAAAGATATACATAATTTAAAATTGGATTTGATATAGAAGGGGGGGTGTCGACGAGTTACCTTTGCAACAGGGAGCCATTTGAAATGGAGACTCGTCATCCTACCTTGAACTTGATTCCATCTAATGAAATACTTGTTTAACATCTTCATGACCATGGGAATTCAGGATGGATGCATTAACCATCTACTCTTGACAGTGAAACCATTGCTCTTTTCCACAAAACAAAGTCGATTTTTTTTTTTTTCGCCATTTTATGCATGGGAAGCACATACTCTTTTGCTAGGTTCCCATGTTCATGACACCTCCTGCATATGCAAGGAACTCCTTAATTATCCAATTTCAACAGAAAAACCTCAGGACCCATGTTAATCACTCCAAGTAGCCCACCCTCTAGATCAACACTGATAATGATCCACACCATAGACATATCCAGAGGTGAGATAAGGGGAATCGTGCTCGAGATAAACCCACAGGAGGTTTCCAATGTCATAGAAGATAAGCTCATGCCAAAAATTCACAAGGAGACCCAAAATTCTAACCCTTTTGGTACTATGTTATTTTTCTCATGCCTAGCGTCGAAAAGAGGTGTCCATGGTTTGAATAAAATAGGTGAAAAGTCAATTTTCCAAACCCTACCCAAGACATTTTTAGCATCTTCTTCTTCCTAGATAATAAGATGCACCCATCCTTTGGCTAAAAATTTCATAGTTGATTTTTTTTAATAGTGGATGCACCTTAGACTCTACCCAAGCTTTGAGATAAGGAATACTAAATTTTCTCCCATGGACCTATCCACCAATGATTTCCAGCTTAATATCTAAATCTTCTGAATAGCCACATCCACTCTTAGGGTCAAATAAATCTTCAAGTCTTCAATATGCTTAATAGAATGGTTTTTTTTTTCTTTTCCCTTGGAACACTCTCTTTTACTTTCTGTTTTGTCCACCGTTGGACGATGTTATGGATTCCCATTCCCCACCAAGCGAAACCTCAGCCAATGGGAAGACAAAATTTGACAAGGGAACCTTATTTCCAAGTGGAGTTAACTCTAGATTCCAGGATTCTAAAATATAATAAGGATCAAACTTGGCATCCCTAACCAGGCTAAGTTCCCTACCTCCATGAAAATCATGACTAATAATTGGTGAATGAGCCCATATGGCCTGATAATCGGATTTTTCCTACTTGTAATCTAGTAATTCCTCGTCCCCCGTGGAGGGGTGGTAGATCATTGTGAAGTTAGAAAAATGAAACCCAACAAACTAATCACCTATAATATGACTTTAACCCCTAATGTAACAGAAAATAGAGAAATTGTGGACTATTATGGGATTCAGGAAAATGATGACATTAAACAATAATAAGAAAATTAAATTTGTGGGCTTGGGAGAATAGCATGAGAAACCCATTGAGTTGACCACCTTTAGAAGGACCTAACCCACAAGAAACTCAACCATATTTTCCATTTCCAACCTATGCATCATTGACTGGAATATCTATTCATTCGAGGCCTAGATTTGAATGTGGCACAATGAATTATGTTATTCGAATGTCTATTCTATTACACGATTATTCTGTAGTCTGTAAGAATTTGACTAGTTCACCCCATCGTAATAATACTTTCCTTCTAGTCTTGGAATCTTTGCTCCATGATCTCTTCAGCTTAAAGACGACGATTTCAAATTGGGAAAAATATGGGGAGCACCCTAGTTAAATTCAATTTCATAATTAACACACATGCATAGGAATGGATCAGTTCTGATTGTATCTAACAAAAATTTCCAAAACATTCATATAGTAACACTGATATATATAGAGAAAACATATACATTAACTCAAAGACACAAATTTCAAGACTACATATTAATGTAGGATAAATTCACAAAAAATCCACTACCATCGAATTTGTACAAGTCAACATGATTTTCCTAGTTTATGACTTTCCTCGGCCCTAGCCCTTTTCACTCTAGCATGTCTCTCTCGTTCCTTAGCCTCTCTTGGCTATATTTCATATTTTTTTTCTTCTATCCTTTATCTTCTACCTTCTTTCATTTACAAAAATCAATTATGTAGAACAATGCTAGTTTGTTGAGATCCACTAAAGGTGAATCTAATCTCCTGTATAAGCCTAAAATGTCTAACTCCTCAACAAGTCTCTCCAAATAGTGCATTACATGTTGATGAAGAAATAATCTCTAATTTCTTAATTAAATCTCTATTTAGACTAGAAAATCAGGTCAATATCTTTAATTACATTAAATTTCGCTTAAATTAAACTAAGGGAACCCTCTCCCTTTAGTAAATTACAAGACCCCTATTAGGTCTTCCCACAAGTGATTGATTGGGATTTTATGCTCCTGCATCATTATCACTTATTAATTATGATTTAATAATATCTATATCTTTATATTCATCATAATGCCTTTCCCTTAAGAAATGTTTTGTACTCAAAGCATATTTATGGAAATGTTTGATATCTTTTTCTGTCTTGTAATGCATTTGCATCTTTCTAATTTCTTGGAGCTATCATAGTTGATGATAAGAGAAAATATGAACTATTGAGTGTTGAGCTAAATTGTTGAAGTGAAAAAGGATCTAATCACGTTGATTCAATCCTTTGTAGAATGTTTCACTTCCATGGTGGATTTTTATCATAAGATTTAATATTGACATCAATATTTTTCAAAATACAAGTCATTTGTATATGTACTAAGTTATATTGATTCATTGGGCCATTAAAATATCTGGGCTTATGATTATGGTGTCAGTAAGGTGTCTTTATAATGTTTCTTTGATTTTATTTTGGTGTTTTATTTTCTTCATGCAATGATGTTGCATTATTAATTGTTGAGCTTTTATTAGTAAGTAAACTCAGATTTT
Source organism: Pinus albicaulis (assembly GCA_034641835.2). Lineage (NCBI taxonomy): Eukaryota > Viridiplantae > Streptophyta > Pinopsida > Pinales > Pinaceae > Pinus > Pinus albicaulis. The sequence goes on from CM076580.1 coordinate 781,528,975, forward strand.
TTACTCTAACATATGAGTATTTATTTAATGCAACTTGGTTGTCATCTTCTTTAGTTGTGATATTAATTGGATTTGTATTTGTATGTGTCATCTCCGACTTGGTTTTTTTCACTTGAATACTTTTATGCTTCCTCCTAGATAAGTTGTTATAAATTGTCTTTCAACGAATTCTTATCACTCTTAAGCTTCCTAATATGTGTGATCAATTTTTCACTTCTGATTCTTAAGGTGAGAAATTTCTTCGTTTTTATCTATGATAATTTTGTCATTTTCCTTTTTCATTTTTTGATATTGATTTTTTATTTTCTTGAATGATTGCCTTTGAGATATATTTAAGGTCTTCTCGTGTTACCGAATCTGCCTCTGATATAGTGTTTTGTAATATTATCTTCTTCTTCTTTTCTTATAGGAAAATGTTAAGAATTTTTTCTTCATGTTTAAGATGAAAGTCCCTAGTTCTTTCATTTAGAGTGATTTTAGAACTATGTCACTATCATCACAAAATAAATATTTAACTGTGAATTGAAAAAAAGGTAGTCTTCAATCCTCCATCATAAATTTCTCATGTTATAATGTTTTTCATTTCCTTGATATGTTATTTAAATCATATTTCATTCAAGAATCACTAATTAATTAGCATATTTCATACTAATATAATTATTATCTTAAATAGAAGTAATAGAATAATTATTTTTTTTACAAATTTTCTTTTCATTCTAAATAATATTATTATTATTATTATTTTTAAATCCTTCGATTACTAATTTCCATACATGAGATTTCATAATATTTCACTCAATATTAATATCACTAGGATGTCCTTTTATATGTCTTGATAATGTTAAATAATTTTTTTAAAATCACCCTCTTTACTTCAAGTAGCAGAATATTCCTTTTTAAAATTTATACGACATATAACCCAAATTTGTGTGGACATGGATTCATTTTTAGAGAATATCTAATTCAGCTGTGTGGATATTTCAATGTTTTAATGACTAGCATTTGCACCGGGCACACCGATATGGTTCCAGGGTTTTTGACCCTTCGAATATATATTTCACTATAGATTATTATCATGCATACTCTAGAATGCTATAAGAAAAGATAATAACATGATTTGAAATTTTCCCAATTTTATGAAGTGCAAAGACGTTCCATAAATTGGGAGAAATTTCAACAAAATAGAGAAATGGCTCCATTAAGAAAGATGTAAACTTATTTTCTTGATGTTATTTGGCTTACTATGCTTCTTTCGGCTTAATGTGCCTTTTTCCAAAATGACATGTGTATAATACAATGAGTTGCATGACCTTTTCGACCCCTCTGTTGTTAGCACAACTCTCAAAACCATAATGAACTAATAATTGCACACATTTGTATCTACAAAATAGATAGAGGTTGCAAAAGTGAAAGAAAATTTAGGAGCTAAATAACTCACAAAAAAATTTAGAACATCAAAAGGAAGTGCCATCTTCAAAATGAGGGGAAGTGCCCACTAGTTTCGTAAGGAGGAGTATTTCATGGAGAAAATATTCACTAGTAGGGAAGGAAGTTGATAGTAAAAAATCTTTGTCATAATGTCTGTTGTAAGGCATTTTAACCATCAAGTACCATCCATATTTTGATCTCCATGCCGCCAAATGTACCGCAAACCAATGAATTCGACTATATATACAAGACCATCAAATTATAGGCATTTTAACCATCAAGTACCGTCAATATTTTGATCTCCTTGCTGCTAAATGTACCACAAACCAATGAATTCATCTATATATACAAGACCATCAAATTATACTTGAGGGTGTTTGCAAGTTATCTTACTATAGCCACAAAACACTATCATGTTTTCAAATAATAAAACATAATGTATCAGTCAGAAAGTAGGGCATTGGTGTCCATTTTCCATGATATAACACCATATAAATGAACATGAAAAATAAATTGCATTCAACTCAAACAATATAAAATCCTATTTAATACATGAAGCATTAAATTTGCACAGAAAATTAATCACATTTACTTCTGATAGTATAAGATCCATCACATTTACAAACCATCTCCTAACATCAAACTACAATTTTTTTTTTTTTTTTTCTGGTTATAACCTCATCCTATGAGTGCTCCTAATCTGTGCATGAATTACTATATTTTTCTGCATGGGATTATTAAACTAAAACAGTTAAAAGACAACACATGTAGCCCCGATACGACATCTTTGTATTCCATACATACACCAATTTTCCCCTTAATTTTGGCTAGTTAATTTATCCCAAAAATTCTTAAATCATAAAACTTAAGAAAAATAGATGTAGATACTTTGAATCCATTCAATCAAATGTAACATATGTAGGGTTAAATTATGCATTCAAATTTGTTGTCTTTATCTACTTTGAAGAGCTTCAAGTTAAAACAATATTTATTCTAGTTGTGCACTTGGGTACTCGCACATACATGGCCCATGATAACTGATTAGAGACTTTTGTGTAGGAGCATTAAGATTTCAAAAAATCAAAAGAAGGAAGAATCCACTTCCCCTAGTAGCTAACTGACCTATTACTTTAAACAACTCTTGCAAGCTCAAAATCACCATACATATCACAATCCCTTAACTCCTACAAAGTCGATCAAAATTCCAGTTAGAATTTGTGCAAAAACAACAATTCATACAAAATAATCCTACGAATAAAATAACAAAACATTCACTTGGTTTATCCCTATTTCAAGATTTTCGTAGGGTGCCACCAAAACTTTCCACAAAACTTGAGACTAAATGAACACTTTTTTTTTTTGTAATAAATTCTATTAAATCAATCCATTAAGACTACATAATTCCACTAAAATTACATGAACATGATTGCTAGATGGTACATATGTTAAACATCTATTATACTCATGCCAAACCTATTTAAATACTATTTGATGAATTTTTCCAAAATTATTTATGAAAATATCATCCAATGCAAGGCCAAAGAAAAGATGCAGAAGGGTCACAACTCAGTTTTCGAGATATGCCTTATTTTCAGATCGTCTACAAGTTTGTCAATAAATCTTGAATATTTAGGTAGTGCTCCCTTGAAAGGCTGCAATAATTTTTTTTACATGGAAGATGAAACATTTAGAATTTGTATAAAAGGTTGTATATTTTACAATATATAGATATTAAAGCGCAAAAAAAAAACCTACTTGGAACCATAAATAATTAGTGTCAAGTATTTTGTCATTTTCTTGGTCTTAACAGTTTCTATACAAACAACTTGCAACTTCTGCCTTGCATTTCAGTCTAGTTTTACCCTACCAAAGAGAAGTAACATTATCTAAACTGACCCTAGTTAAGGGAATTTTTAAAACATTGTTAGAACAAGAATACCAGCCACTCTCAATGGGGATAATATGTACGGTAATATCCTGCATAGGTATGATTAGAATTACAAGCCCATGAATTCAATGGATTTCCTAACTATGTGAATCTAGGAAGATACCTATGTGCAAGCCCATGTGTCCATGCAAAAATAGAATCAATGTTGTTGGTGGTAGTTTCACCTCCGTTTTTATGTACGTGGTGTAGTGGTAATGCTAAGTGACAATGCCATGTGGTAATGCAAGTGATTGCCATGAGTTGCTTCGGCCTACTTGGAAAAGATGGCAAAACCCAGGATGAAGCACTTTGCAAACAACAAATTTTGTAGAGCCTTTATGCACTAGTATTAGGTGGAAATCCCATTTGGAGACTCAATATCTTGAGTAGCATTTATTTATAAATATAATTGCAACATATAATATGTTGTACCTAAACAACACACAGTTTCAAAGCTTTCAAGGCTGAAATGGAGATTAATTGGTTTCCAAATGAGGTAAGATATTAGAGTTGTTCTGAAATATGAAGTTAAACACAGTAAATAGTTGAAAATAAAAAATAAATAATATGAAGTTAAACACAGTAAATAGTTGAAAATAAAAAATAAATACTATATAATGACTAGATACTAATTAGAAAGAAATGAAAAAAACTTCCATAACATGTTTTAATTTAAAAAAAAATGGTTGTTTTTGTGGGAGTTAAAATAAAATGAGAAACAAATTTGTTTTCTTAAATTTGGGGGTTCAAATAAAATGAGAAACAAATTTGAAGTTCAACATAGTAAATAGTTGAAAAAAAAATATGTTTATTACTTGTATGCCTTAATAATGACTAGACACTAACCAAAAAGAAATGAAAAGAACCTCCAAAACCCTAATACTTTAACATGTTTTAATTTAAAAAAATAGTTGCCTTTGTTTGAATTTATTTCCCTAAATTTGGTGGTTAAAAGAAAATGAGAAACAATAGCTAAGTTCCTAAGTTTTTCCTAAATTCTAGAATTAAAATAAAACTAAAAACAATAGATCTTTTTTCCCTAAATTTGGAGGTTCAAAAAATGAAAAATAATAGACTTCTATTATGACAGTTATGAGATCTCAGTTTAAACTACAAAATTAAGATGAAGTGGATCCAAATTATATTTCTGTTGTCAACTGCTCAAACATTAACCTTAATTTTAATAGAATATTTGAAAATTATAAAGACAACCATCAACACGCCCGTGCACAAACATGGAAGGCAATTGAATACTCTTATACATTTTAGCAAAAGTTTTAGCAAAGAGAGATGTTAAGTCCCATATTTCAGGTAGATTCAGAATAATGAAAATTATGACATAATGCATGGAAGCCAATTTGCACCATTTCCATAAAAAAATTGATATAAAATACAAAAAATAAATATGCTCAAAATAGAATAAAATATTGCCACACATCATCAAGCCAAGGGATCCAAAATCCTTAAAAATTAAAAACAAATTTACCAACACCATTAATATCATCATAACATAAAAAACAATAAATATGAAATAGAAAACATCATGACCATATTCAAATTAAAACATTAAACATTTCTTTATTGTCCAATCTACAACCCAGTATGACCTTGATGTCAAGTATGTCATGTCCTCAAAAAATAATAAATTTGATTTTTTCTAATATCGGCCAAAGCATTAACCTAATCTTTAATTTTATATAACTTGAATATTTAGATTATATATAATTTTTTTAACTTATTAATGGGAAACCCATGTTGTATGGATAAATTAAAATCTTTAAAGATAGAAATCTTTCCCCATCAAAATTGCAATATTTAAAAATTTAAATAAATAAAAATCTAAATAAACGGGAGGTATGGTAAATAAATAAAACCTATTTTTATACTTACTCAAGAGCTATGGTAAATAAATAAAAAAATATATAAACTAGATGTATGGTAAATAAATACAAACTTATTTTTATATTTACTCCATAAGCTTTTTTATATTTAAAAAAAACTCAAAAAGCTAGGTTTTATTTAGATGAAGCCTATGAGACGAATACCACGAGACAAATTATATTGATACCATCGGCTAAATACCATGGGCCAAATACCATATTTATAAAAGAAGTATGGTAAATAAATAAATATAAAAAGGTATAAAGAGGTATGATAAATAAATAAATATAAAATAGGTATAAAGAGACATGGTAAATAAATAAATATAAAAGAGATATAAAGAGGTAAGGTAAATAAATAAAAAATATATCAAATATGATTACAAATAAAAATCTAATTATATAACAAGCCTATGGGCCAAATACCATAGTAAATAAAAAATGTATGGTAAATAAAAAATAAATAAAATATAAATAAACAATAGATATGGTAAGTAAATAAAACGTCTTTTCATATTTTGCTTTATATTTATGAACACTCAAAAAATAGGTTTTATTTAGGTGAAGCCTATGGTCCAAATACCATGGGATAATTATTTTTAATACTATGCAAAAAAAACATTATTAACCCTAATATAGTATTAAAAGATTATTATTATTATTATTATTATTATTATTAAATCTAATACTCATATTGATTATATTACAATATTAATATTATTAAATTTAATAATTTTCTAATTAATACAATACTAAGTTTATTGTATTATAATATATATAAATGTATCATGATATATATTAACTCTAGATATATATGGGATAGAAGAACAAAGATATAGAGTGATAGAGGTGGAGATATAGGGGGATGGACAAGGGAGAGATGGAGATAAACTAAAGGAAAGGGGAGAGGAGGAATGAAGAGTGAGAGAGGGAGACACAAATATGGAAAAGGGAGAGAGAGAAGGAGAGGGGGAGGGAGATAGTGATAGGATTACAGAAGACAGAGATGGTGGAAGAGAGAGGGGGGTAAGAGATAAAGGGAGAGAGAGATGGCAGAAGAGAGAGGGAGGTAAGAGAGAAAGGGAGAGATAGGAAGGACCAGGGAGAGGACTTGAGAGAGGGAGGGATACAGAGAAGTTGGAGGGGGAGAGAGGGAGGGAAGAATAAATATATATAGAGAGAGAAGTGGAGAGAGAGAGAGGGAGTGGCAAGGGAGAGATGGAGAGAGAGTGTGTATGTTTAGGGGTGAGAAAAGTTACAAAGTAGGATGTATGGAGAGAAGTAGGGATAGAAGGAGAGAGGGAGGGGTATAGTAATTTAGTTGTAGGGAGAGAGGGGCGGAGAGAGAGAGAGAGAGAGAGAGAGAGAGAGGGAGGTAGGAGAGAAAGGGAGAGAGGGTAAGGATGAGAGAGAGGAGGAAAATGATGGGGGAAGAGAGAGTATTGGGGAGAGAGATAGAGAGAGAGAGAGAGAGAGATCAAGGAAGAGAGAGGGAGGTAGGAGAGAAATGGAGAGGGAGGAAGGACGAGAGAGAGGACTTGAGAGAGAGGAGGAGAGAGGGATCGATAGAGAGATGGAGTTGGAGGGGGGGAGAGGTAGGAAATAAGAAATATAGAAAGTGAGAAGTGGAGAGAGAGAAGGAGTGAAAAGGGAGAGACAGAGAGAGAGCATGTCTATTTGGGGGTGAGATAAAGAGAAAAATAAGGAGAGAGGGAGATAAGGGAGGAGAGAATGAGAGATAAGGAGAGAAGGAGGGATATAGTAACATAGTTTGTGGGTGAAGAGAGAGAGAGAGAGAGAGAGAGAGAGAGATGGGAGAGAAAGGGAAAGAGTGGAAGGAAGAGAGAGGATGTGAGGGAGTAGAGAGAGGGAGGGAAAGAGAGATGGACTTGGAGGGGGAGAGAGAGGGAGGTAAGAAGAAAGACATAGAGAGATAAAGGTGGAGATAGAGAGAGAGAGAGAGAGAGAGGGAGAGGGGGAGAGAGAGAGAGGGGGGGGGGGAGAGAGAGAGAGAGAGAGATAAGGAAGATGGAGAGAGAGGGAGAGAGGACAGAAGGAGGAAAGGGAGGTATTAGCAGGGAAGCGGGAGAGAAGGGGAAGATAGATATATATATGGAAGGTGAAGAGAGGGAAGAAGAGAGAGATAGGGAGAGGGAGGGAGTGACAAAGAGATTGATAGATATAGAGTGCGAGATCATGTGTGTTTAGGGGGGTGAGATAGAGAGACAAAAAATAAGAGATTGAGGGGGATATAGATATGGATGGAAAGTGGAGAGAGGGAAGAATATTTCTTGCACTAGATGGATAGATTTAAGTGGAGATGGTGATTTATAATCCTATTTGATTGTTTGCACTAGATTCATCAATTTTAGTGTAGATATTTTTTTCTAATGATATTTGATTACTTTCACTAGATGCATTGATTTCAGTGTAGGTGGTGATTTCTAATACTATTTGATTGCTTGCACTCGATGTGTTGATTTTAATGTAGATGTTGATTTATAATTATATTTGATTGCTTGCACTAGATGCATTGATTTCAATGTAGATGATTCCTAATCCTATTTGATTGTTTGCACTAAATGCATTGATTTCAGTGTAGAAGTTATTTTCTAATATTATTTGATTGCTTGCATTAAATGCATTGATTTCAATGTAGATGTTGATTTCTGATTTGATGTAATTGGATATATGATGGTACATTAATTTTAAAGTGATTAGATTAACAATATGCATTGATTTTAGTGTAAGCACAAAATGATATTGACAATGCACATTGAGTTTTGTGTTATAGTAATTTAACATATTAATATTGGAGAGCAAGAGAGACAAGTATCATGTTTACTACAACAGCTCGAGCTAAAGATTTAAATTATTTATGATTTAAATTTTATTTTAATTTTTTCCTATAATTTGATATGAAAAGATGATACAACTAAAAAGGGTGACAATAAGAATAGTAGAAGAAAAGTTTGAGATTGATCACAATAAAGACTATTTGTAACATGAGTACTCTTATTATTCACATTTTCTATCTTTCAACATTATTATTGTTACTTTTCATTCAAAAAAAATATTTCATCATTTTTCATCATTAAAGTTATTAACAATATTTATCATCTCAACAAAATGAGGTAACTAAGAAAATTTAAAATTAAAATGACCAAGTTAATATCAGAAATATTTAGCATATTTAAAATGATTATATTAATATTTGATATATTTACATATTATTGATAATTAATCATATCTTCGATAGATTTTCCTTGGTAGCACACCACTGAAACCAGCCTAGATCCATCTTAACTCTGGATCTATCAAGCACCGAGAGGGATCAAATCTCTCAAGGTGCAAACCTTTCCTCAAGTTTTTCACTCAAAAAAGGGAGGGAGAGAGGACAAAAGGAGGAAATAGAGATATTAGTGGGGAAGAGGGAGATAGAGATATGGAAGGTGAACAGAGGGAAGAAGAGAGAGATGGGGAGAGGGAGGGACTGACAAAGAGATTGATAGATATGGAGTGCGAGAGCATGTGTGTTTAGGGGGGTGAGATAGAGAGACAAAAAAGAAGAGATGGAGGGGGATATAGATATGGATGGAGAGTGGAGAGAGGGAAGAATATTTCTTGCACTAGATGGATTGATTTAAGTGGAGATGGTGATTTCTAATCCTATTTGACTGTTTGCACTAGATTCATCGATTTTAGTGTAGATATTTTTTTCTAATGATATTTGATTACTTGCACTAGATGCATTGATTTCAGTGTAGGTGGTGATTTCTAATACTATTTGATTACTTGCACTGGATGTGTTGATTTCAATGTAGATGTTGATTTATAATTATATTTGATTGCTTGCACTAGATGCATTGATTTCAATGTAGATGATTCCTAATCCTATTTGATTGTTTTCACTAAATGCATTGATTTCAGTGTAGAAGTTATTTTCTAATCTTATTTTATTGCTTGCATTAAATGCATTGATTTCAATGTAGATGTTGATTTTTGATTTGATGTAATTGGATATATGATGGTACATTAATTTTAAAGTGATTGGATTAACAATATGCATTGATTTTAGTGTAAGCACAAAACGGTATTGACAAATACCATAGTAAATAAAAGAGGTATGGTAAAATAAAAAATAAATAAAAATATAAATAAACCATAGGTATGGTAAGTAAATAAAACCTTTTTTCATATTTTGCTTTATATTTATGAACACTCAAAAAATAGGTTTTATTTAGGTGAAGCCTATGGTCAAAATACCATAAGCTAAATTATTATTAATACCATGCAAAAAAAACATGATTAACCCTAATATAATATTAAAAGATTAATATTATTAATATTATTATTATTAAATCTAATACTCATATTAATATATTACAATATTAATATTATTAAATTTAATAACTTTCGATTAATACAATATTAAATTTATTATATTATAATATATATAAATGTATCATGATATATATTAACTCTAGATATATATGGGAGGGAAGAACAAAGATATAGGGTGATAGAGGTGGAGATATAGGGGGATTGACAAGGGAGAGATGGGGATAAACTAAAGGAAAGGGGAGAGGAGGAATGAAGAGTGAGAGAGGGAGACACAAATATGGAGGAGGGAGAGAGAGAAGGAGAGGGGGAGGGAGATAGTGATAGGATTATAGGAGACAGAGATGGCAGAAGGGAGAGTGGGGTAAGAGATAAAGGGAGAGAGAGATGGCAGAAGAAAGAGGGAGGTAAGAGAGAAAGGAAGAGATAGGAAGGACTTGAGAGAGGACTTGAGAGAGGGAGGGATAGAGAGAAGTTGGAGGGGGAGAGAGGGAGGGAAGAAGAAATATATAGAGAGAGAGAAGTGAGAAGAGAGAGAGGAAGTGGCAAGGGAGAGATGGAGAGAGAGTGTGTATGTTTAGGGTGAGAAAAGATACAAAGTAGGATGTATGGGGAGAAGGGGGGAGAGAAGGAGAGAGGGAAGGATATAGTAATGTAGTTGGAGGGAGAGAGGGGCGGAGAGAGAGAGAGAGAGAGAGAGAGAGAGAGAGAGAGAGAGAGAGAGGTGGAGGTAGGAGAGAAAGGAAGAGAGGGGAAGGATGAGAGAGAGGACTTGAGAGAGAGGAGGAGAATGATGGGGGAAGAGAGAGTATTCGAGGGAAAAGAGAGAGAGAGAGAGAGAGAGAGAGAGATCAAGGAAGAAAGAGGGAGGTAGGAGAGAAAGGGAGAGAGAGGAAGGACGAGAGAGAGGAGGAGAGAGGGATCGATAGAGAGATGGAGTTGGATGGGGAGAGAGGTGGGAAATAAGAAATATAGAGAGTAAGAAGTGAAGAGAGAGAAGGAGTGACAAGGGAGAGATAGAGAGAGAGCGTGTATGTTTTGGGGTGAGATAAAGAGACAAAGAAGGAGAGATGGAGATAAGGGGGGAGAGAATGAGAGATAAGGAGAGAGGGAGGGATATAGTAACATAGTTTTTGGGTGAGGAGAGAGAGAGAGAGAGAGAGAGAGAGAGAGAGAGAGAGATGGGAGAGAAAGGGAAAGAGCAGAAGGAAGAGAGAGGATGTGAGAGAGTAGAGAGAGGGAGGAGAAGAGAGATGGAATTGGAGGGGGAGAGAGAGGGATGTAAGAAGAAAGACATAGAGAGATAAAGGTGCAGAGAGAGAGAGAGAGAGAGATAAGGAAGATGGAGAGAGAGGGAGAGAGGACAGAAGGAGGAAAGGGAGATATTAGCGGGGAAGAGGGAGAGAAGGGGAACATAGAGATATAGATGGAAGGTGAAGAGGGAAGAAGAGAGAGATTGGGAGAGGGAGGGAGTGAAAAAGAGACTGATAGATATGGAGTGCGAGAGCATGTGTGTTTAGCGGGGTGAGATAGGGAGACAAAAAATAAGAAATGGAGGGGGATATAGATATGGATGGAGAGTGGAGAGAGGGAAGAATATTTCTTGCACTAGATGGATCGATTTAAGTGGATATGGTGATTTCTAATCCTATTTGATTTTTTGCACTAGATTCATCAATTTTAGTGTAGATATTTGTTTCTAATGATATTGATTATTTGCACTAGATGCATTGATTTTAGCGTAGGTGGTGATTTCTAATACTATTTGATTGCTTGCACTCGATGTGTTGATTTCAATGTAGATGTTGATTCATAATCATATTTGATTGTTTGCACTAGATGCATTGATTTCAAAGTAGATGATTCCTAATCCTATTTGATTGTTTGCACTAAATGCATTGATTTCAGTGTAGAAGTTATTTTCTAATTTTATTTGATTTCTTGCATTAAATGCATTGATTTCAATGTAGATGTTGATTTCTGATTTGATGTAATTGGATATATGATGGTACATTAATTTTAAAGTGATTGGATTAAAAATATGCATTGATTTTAGTGTAAGTACGAAACGGTATTGACAAATACCATAGTAAATAAAAGAGGTATGGTAAATAAAAAATAAATAAAAGTATAAATAAACCATAGGTATGATAAGTAAATAAAACCTCTTTTCATATTTACTCCATAATCTACTTTATATTTATGAACACTCAAAAAATAGGTTTTATTTAGGTGAAGCTTATGGTCCAAATAACATGGGCTAAATTATTATTAATACCATGCAAAAAAAAACATTATTAACCCTAATATATTATTATTATTATTATTATTAAATCTAATACTCATATTAATATATTATAATATTAATATTATTAAATTTAATAAATTTATATTAATACAATATTAAATTTATTATATTATAATATATATAAATGTATCATGATATATATTAAATCTATATATATATGAGAGGGAAGAACAAAGATATATAGTGATAGAGGTGGTGATATAGGGAGATTTACAAGGGAGAGATGGAGATAAACTAAAGGAAAGGGGAGAGGAGGAATGAAGAGCGAGAGAGGGAGACACAAATGTAGAGGAGAGAGAGAGAGAAGGAGAGGTGGAGGGAGATAGTGATAGGATTAGAGGAGGTAAGAGATAAAGGGAGAGAGAGATGGAAGAAGAGAGAAGGAGGTAAGAGAGAAAGGGAGAGATAGGAAGGACCAGAGAGAGGACTTGAGAGAGGGAGGGATAGAGAGAAGTTGGAGGGGGAGAGAGGGAGGGAAGAAGAAATATGTGTAGAAATAGAAGTGGAGAGAGAGAGAGGGAGTGGCAAGGGAGAGACGGAGAGAGGGTGTCTATGTTTCGGGGTGAGAAAAGATACAAAGTAGGATGTATGGAGAGAAGGGAGGAGAGAAGGAGATAGGGAGGAATATAGTAATGTAGTTGGAGGCAGAGAGGGGTGGAGAGAGAGAGAGAGAGAGAGAGAGAGAGAGAGGGAAGAGAGGGAAGAGAGGGAAGAGAGAGGGATGTAGGAGAGAAATGGAGAGAGGGTAAGGATGAGAGAGAGGACTTGAGAGACAAGAGGAGAATGATGGGGGAAGAGAGAGTATTGGAGAGAGAGAGAGAGAGAGAGAGAGAGAGAGAGATATCAAGGAAGAGGGAGGGAGTTAGGAGAGAAAGGGAGAGAGAGGACTTGAGAGAGATGAGGAGAGAGGAACCGATAGAGAGATGGAGTTGGAGGGGGAGATAGGTAGGAAATAAGAAATATAGGGAGTGAGAAGTGGAGAGAGAGAAGGAGTGACAAGAGAGAGACAGAGAGAGAGTGTGTATGTTTGGGGATGAGATAAAGAGACAAATAAGGAGAGATGGAGATAAAGGGGGAGAGAATGAGAGATAAGGAGAGAGAAAGGGATATAGCAACATAGTTTGTGGGTGAAGAGAGAGAGAGAGAGAGAGAGAGAGAGAGAGAGATGGGAGAGAAAGGGAAAGAGCAGAAGGAAGAGAGAGGATGTGAGAGAGTAGAGAGAGCAAGGGAAATAGAGATGGACTTTGAGGGGGAGAGAGAGGGAGGTAAGAAGAAAGACATAAAGAGATAAAGGTGGAGAGAGAGAGAGAGAGAGAGAGATAAGGAAGATGGAGAGAGAGGGAGAGAGGACAGAAGGAGGAAAGGGAGATATTAGCGGGGAAGAGGGAGAGAAGGGGAAGATAGATATATAGATGGAAGGTGAAGAGATGTAAGAAGAGAGAGATGGGGAGAGGGAGGGAGTGAAAAAGAGATTGATAGATATGGAGTGTGAGAGCATGTGTGTTTAGGGGGGCGAGATAGAGAGACAAAAATAAGAGATGGAGGGGGATATAGATATGGATGGAGAGTGGAGAGAGGGAAGAATATTTCTTGCACTAGATGGATTGATTTAAGTGGAGATGGTGATTTCTAATCCTATTTGATTGTCTACACTATATTCATCGATTTTAGTGTAGATATTTTCTTCCAATGATATTTGATTACTTGCACTAGATGCATTGATTTTAGTATAGGTGGTGATTTCTAATAGTATTTGATTGCTTTCATTTGATGTGTTGATTTCAATGTAGATGTTGATTTATAATTATATTTGATTGCTTGCACTAGATGCATTGATTTCAATGTAGATGAATCCTAATCCTATTTGATTGTTTGCACTAAATGCATTGATTTCAGTGTATTAGTTATTTTCTAATCTTATTTGATTGCTTGCATTAAATGCATTGATTTCAATGTAGATGTTGATTTCTGATTTGATGTAATTGCATACATATGATGGTACATTAATTTTAAAGTGATTGGATTAACAATATGCATTGATTTTAGTGTAAGCACAAAATGGTATTGACAAATACCATAGTAAATAAAAGAGGTATGGTAAATAAAAAATAAATATAAATATAAATAAACCATAGGTATGGTAAGTAAATAAAACCTCTTTTCATATTTGCTCCATAATCTGTTTTATATTTATGAAATATCAAAAAATAGGTTTTATTTAGGTGAAGCCTATGGTCCAAATAGCATGGGCTAAATTATTATTAATACCATGAAAAAAAAACATTATTAACCGTAATATATTATTATTATTAAATCTAATACTCATATTAATATATTATAATATTAATATAATTAAATTTAATAACTTTCGATTAATACAATATTAAATTTATTATATTATAATATATATAAATGTATCATGATATATATTAACTCTAGATATATATGGGAGGGAAGAACAAAGATATGGGGTGATAGAGGTGGAGATATAGGGGGATTGACGAGGGAGAGATGGAGATAAACTAAAGGAAAGGGGAGAGGAGGAATGAAGAGCAAGAGAGGGAGACACAAATATGCAGGAGGGGGAGAGAGAAGGAGAGGGGGAGGGAGATAGTGATAGGATTAGAGGAGACAGAGATGGCGGAAGAGAGAGGGGGGTAAGAGATAAAGGGAGAGAGAAATGGCAGAAGAGAGAGTGAGGTAAGAAAGAAAGGGAGAGATAGGAAGGACCAGAGAGAGGACTTGAGAGAGGAAGGGATAGAGAGAAGTTGGAGATGGAGAGAGGGAGGGAATAAGAAATATATATAGAGAGAGAAGTGGAGATAGAGAGAGGGAGTGGCAAGGGAGAGATGAAGAGAGAGTGTGTATGTTTAGGGGTGAGAAAAGATACAAAGTAGGATGTATGGAGAGAAGGGGGTAGAGAAGGAGAGAGCGCGGGATATAGTAATGTAGTTGGAGGTAGAGAAGGGCATAGAATGAGAGAGAGAGAGAGAGAGAGAGAGAGAGAGAGAGAGAGAAGAGAGGGAGGTAGGAGAGAAAGGGAGAGAGGGGAAGGATGAGAGAGAGGAGGAGAATGATCGGGGAAGAGAGAGAATTGGAGGGAAAATAGAGAGAGAGAGAGAGAGAGAGAGAGAGAGAGAGAGAGAGAGAGATCAAGGAAGAGAGAGGGAGGTAGGAGAGAAAGGGAGAGAGGGATTGATAGGGAGATGGAGTTGGAGGGGGAGAGAGGTAGGAAATAAGAAATATAGAGAGTGAGAAGTGGAGAGAGAGAAGGAGTGACAAGTGAGAGACAGAGAGAGAGCGTGTATGTTTGGGGGTGATATAAAGAGACAAATAAGGAGAGATGGAGATAAGGGGGGGAGAGAAAGAGAGATAAAGAGAGAGGGAGGGATATTGTAACATATTTTGTGGGTGAAGAGAGAGAGAGAAAGATATGGGAGAGAAAGGGAAAGCTCGGAAGGAAGAGAGAGGACGTGAGAGAGTAGAGAGAGGGAGGGAAAGAGAGATGGACTTGGAGGGGGAGAGAGAGGGAGGTAAGAAGAAAGACATAGAGAGATAAAGGTGGAGAGAGAGAGAGAGAGAGAGAATATTGAGAGAGAGGGAGAGAGGACAGAAGAAGGAAACATAGATATTAGCGGGGAAGATAGAGATATAGATGGAAGGTGAAGAGAGGGAAGAAGAGAGAGATGGGGATAGGGAGGGAGTGACAAAATGATTGAAAGATATGGAGTGCGAGGGCATGTGTGTTTAGGGGTGTGAGATAGAGAGACAAAAAAGAAGAGATGGAGGGGGATATAAATATGGATGGACAGTGGAGAGAGGGAAAAATATTTCTTGCACCAGATGGATTGATTTAAGTGGAGATGGTGATTTCTAATCCTATTTGATTGTTTGCACTAGATTCCTCGATTTTAGTGTAGATATTTTTTTTCTAATGGTATTTGATTACTTGCACTAGATGCATTGATTTTAGTGTAGGTGGTGATTTCTAATACTCTTTGATTGCTTGCACTGGATGTGTTGATTCCAATGTAGATGTTGATTTATAATTATATTTGATTTCTTGCACTAGATGCATTGATTGCAATGTAGATGATTCCTAATCCTATTTGATTGTTTGCACTAAATGCATTGATTTCAGTGTAGGATTTATTTTCTAATCATATTTGATTGCTTGCATTAAATGCATTGATTTCAATGTAGATGTTGATTTCTGATTTGATGTAATTTGATATATGATGGTACATTAATTTAAAGTGATTGGATTAACAATATGCATTGATTTTAGTGTAAGCACAAAACGGCATTGACAAATACCATAGTAAATAAAAGAGATATTATTTATAAAAAATAAATAAAAATATAAATAAACCATAGGTATGGTAAGTAAATAAAACCTCCTTTCATATTTACTCCATAATCTGCTTTATATTTATGAAATATCAAAAAATAGGTTTTATTTAGGTGAAGCCTATGGTCCAAATACCATGGGCTAAATAATTATTAATACCATGCAAAAAAACATTATTAACCCTAATATGTTATTATTATTATTATTAAATATAATAATCATATTAATATATTATAATATTAATGTAATTAAATTTAATAACTTTCAATTAATACAATATTAATTTATTATATTATAATATATATAAATGTACCATGATATGTATTAACTCTAGATATATATCGGAGGGAAGAACAAAGATATAGCGTGATAGAGGTGGAGATATAGGGGATTGAGCAGGGAGAGATGGAGATAAACTAAAGGAAAGGGGAGAGGAGGAATGAAGAGCGAGAGAGGGAGACATAAATATGGAGGAGGGAGAGGGAGAAGGAGAGGGGGAGGGAGATATTGATAGGATTAGAGGAGACAGAGATGGCAGAAGAGAGAGGGGGGTAAGAGATAAAGGGAGAGAGAGATGGCAGAAGAGAGAGGGAGGTAAGAGAGAAAGGGAGAGATAGGAAGGACTAGAGAGAAGAATTGAGAGAGGGAGGGATAGAGAGAAGTTGGAGGGGGAGAGAGGGAGGAAAGAAGCAATATATATAGAACGAGAAGTGGAGATGGAGAGAGGGAGTGGCAAGGGAGAGATGGAGTGAGTGTGTGTATGTTTAGGGGTGAGAAAAGATACAAAGTAGGATGTATGGAGAGAAGGAGAGAGCAAGGGATATAGTAATGTAGTCGGAGGGAGAGAAGGGCAGAGAAAGAGAGAGAGAGAGAGAGAGAGAGAGAGATCAAGGAAGAGAGAGGGAGGTAGGAGAGAAAGGGAGAGAGAGGAAGGACGAGAGAGAGGACTTGAGAGATAGGAGGAGAGAGGGATCGATAGGGAGATGGATTTGGAGGGGGAGAGAGGTAGGAAATTAGAAATATAGAGAGTGAGAAGTGGAGAGAGAGAAGGAGTGACAAGCGAGAGACAAAGAGAGAGCGTGTATGTTTGGGCGTGAGATAAAGAGACAAATAAGGAGAGATGGAGATAAGGGGGAGAGAATGAGAGATAGAAAGAGAGGGAGGGATATAGTAACATAGTTTGTGGGTGAATAGAGAGAGAGAGAGAGAGAGAGAGAGAGATGGGAGAGAAAGGGAAAGTTCGGAAGGAAGAGAGAGGATGTGAGAGAATAGAGAGAGGGAGGGAAAGAGAGATGGACTTGGAGGGTGACAGAGAGGGAGGTAAGAACAAAGACATAGAGAGATAAAGGTGGAGAGAGAGAGAGAGAGAGATAGAGGGAGGTAAGAATAAAGACATAGAGAGATAAAGGTGGAGAGAGAGAGAGAGAGAGATAAAGAAGATGGAGAGAGAGGGAGAGAAGACAGGAGGAGGAAGAGAGATATTAGCAGGGAAGAGGGAGAGAAGGGGAAGATAGAGATATAGATGGAAGGTGAATATAGGGAAGAAGAGAGAGATGGGGAGAGGGAGGGAATTACAAAGAGATAAATATATATGGAAAGCGAGGGCATGTGTGTTTAGTGGGGGTGAGATATAAAGACAAAAAGGAAGAGATGGAGGGGGATATAGATATGAATGGAGGGTGGAGAGAGGGAAGAATATTTATTGCACTAGATGGATTGATTTAAGTGGAGATGGTGAATTCTAATCCTATTTGATTGTTTTCACTAGATTCATCGATTTTAGTGTAGATATTGTTTTCTAATAATATTTGATTACTTGCACTAGATGCATTGATTTAAGTGTAGCTGGTGATTTCTAATAATATTTTATTTCTTGCACCGGAAGTGTTGATTTATAATTATATTTTATTGCTTGCACTAGATGCATTGATTTCAATGTATATGATTCCTAATCCTATTTGATTGTTTGCACTTAGTGCAATGATTTCAGTGTAGAAGTTATTTTTGAATCTTATTTGATTGCTTGCATTAAATTCATTGATTTCAATGTAGATGTTGATTTTTGATTTGATGTAATTGGATATATGATGGTACATTAATTTTAAAGTGATTGGATTAACAATATGCATTGATTTTAGTGTAAGCACAAAATGGTATTGACAAATACCATAGTAAATAAAAGAGATATTGTAAATATAAATATAAATAAACCATAGGTATGGTAAGTAAATAAAACCTATTTTCATATTTACTCCAGAATCTGCTTTATATTTATGAAATCTCAAAAAATAGGTTTTATTTAGGTGAAGCCTATGGTCCAAATACCATGGGCTAAATTATTATTAATACCATGCAAAAAAAACATTATTAACCCTAATATATTATTATTATTAAATCTAATACTCATATTAATATATTATAATATTAATATAATTAAATTTAATAACTTTCAATTAATACAATATTAATTTATTATATTATAATATATATAAATGTATCATGATATATATTAACTCTAGATATATATGGGAGGGAAGAACAAATATATAGAGTGATAGAGGTGGAGATATAGGGGATTGACAAGGGAGAGATGGAGATAAACTAAAGGAAAGGGGAGAGGAGGAATGAAGAGCGAGAGAGGGAGACACAAATATGGAGGAGGGAGAGAGAGAAGGAGAGGGGGAGGGAGATAGTGATAGGATTAGAGGAGACATAGATGGGGGAAGAGAGAGGGGGGTAAGAGATAAAGGGAGAGAGAGATGGAAGAAGAGAGAGAGAGATGGAAGAAGAGAGAGGGAAGTAAGAGAGAAAGGGAGAGATAGGAAGGACCAGAGAGAGGACCTGAGAGAGGGAGGGATAGAGAGAAGTTGGAGGGGGAGAGAGGGAGGGAAGAAGAAATATATATAGAGAGAGAAGTGGAGATAGAGAGAGGGAGTGGCCAGGGAGATTTGGAGAGAGAGTGTGTATGTTTAGGGGTGAGAAAAGATACAAAGTAGGATGTATGGAGAGAAGGGGGTAGAGAAGGAGAGAGAAAGGGATATAGTAATGAAGTTGGAGGGAGAGAAGGGTAGAGAGAGAGAGAGAGAGAGAGAGCGAGAGAGGGAGAAAGGGAGGTAGGAAAGAAAGGGAGAGAGGGGAAGGATGAGAGAGAGGAGGAGAATGATGGGGGAAGAGAGAGTATTGGATAGAAAATAGAGAGAGAGAGAGAGAGAGAGAGAGAGAGAGAGAGAGATCAAGGAAGAGAGAGGGAGGTGGGAGAGAAAGGGAGAGAGAGGAAGGATGAGAGAGAGGACTTGAGAGAGAGGAGAGAGGGATGGATAGGGAGATGGAGTTGGAGGGGGAGAGAGGTATGAAATATGAAATATAGAGAGTGAGACGTGGAGAGAGAGAAGGGGTGACAAGCAAGAGATAGAGAGAGAGCGTGAATGTTTGGGGGTGAGATAAAGAGACAAATAAGGAGAGATGGAGATAAGGGGGGAGAGAATGAGAGATAAGGAGAGTGGGAGGGATATAGTAACATAGTTTGTGGGCGAAGAGAGAGAGAGATGGGAGAGAAAGGGAAAGTTTGAAAGGAAGAGAGAGGATGTGAGAGAGTAGAGAGAGGGAGGGAAAGAGAGATGGACTTGGCGGGGGAGAGATAGGGAGGTAAGAAGAAAGACATAGAGAGACAAAGGTGGAGAGAGAGAGAGAGAGAGAGAGAGAGAGAGAGAGGTATGAAGAAAGACATAGAGAGATAAAGGTGGAGAGAGAGAGAGAGAGAGAAGAAGAAAGACATAGAGAGATAAAGGTGGAGAGAGAGAGAGAGAGAGAGAGAGAGAGAGAGAGAGAGAGAGAGATAAGGAAGATGGAGAGAGAGGGAGAGAGGACAGAAGGAGGAAAAAGATATATTAGCGGGGAAGAGGGAGAGAAGGGGAAGATAGAGATATAGATTGAAGGTGAAGAGAGGGAAGAAGAGAGAGATGGGGATAGGGAGGGAGTGGCAAAGATATTGATAGATATGGAGTGTGAGAGCATGTGTGTTTAGGGGTGTGAGATAGAGAGACCAAAAGAAAGTGATGGAGGGGGATATATGGAGGGGGATATAGATATGGATGGACAGTGGAGAGAGGGAAAAATATTTCTTGCACTAGATGGATTGATTTAAGTGGAGATGGTGATTTCTAATCCTATTTGATTTTTTTCACTAGATTCATCGATTTTAGTGTAGATATTTTTCAATGATATTTGATTACTTGTAAATTAGATGTATTGATTTCTGTAGGTGGTAGATTTCTGGACATTTCTTTATTGCTTCTAGACTGATGGGAAGTGGATTTCTAATGGTAGATTTTAATTTATAGAATTATATTTCTGACGTTTTCTACTAGATGGCTTATTTCAATGTGACATGATTCCAATCTTTTATTGATTGTTTGCAATGAAATGTAATGATTTCATTGTAGTTATTTTGGTATATTATTTGATTGTTTGTATTAAATGTGTATTGATTTCAATGGTGATGTTGATATCTAAATTCTAATGATGGAATGGATATATGATGGTACGTTAATTTTAAAGTGATTGGATGAATACAGGTACGCTGATTTTAGTAAGTACAAATGTATTGCATAAATACTATAGTGTTTCAGTAGTGGTATGGTAAATAACAACAACATAAATATAATAAACTATAGGTATGTAAGTAAATATATTTACTCCATAATCAATTTAGCCATATTTATGAAGACTCAAAAAATAGGTTTTATTTAGGTGAAGTTTCCTATAATCAAATATCATGGCTAAATTATTATTAATACTGTGCAAAAAAACATTATTAATTTAATATAATATTAAAAGATTAATATTATTATTATTAAATCTAATAATTATATTACATGTTACACATAATATTATTAAATTTCATTGAATCTTGATTAATAATATTAAATTTATTATATTATAATATATATAAATGTATCATATTATATTTTACCCCAGATAGTATATATGGAGGGGAAGGAATGGAGAGGGCAGAGAGTGACAGAGGGAAGATAGGGATTGACAAGGGAGAGATGAAGATAAACTAAAGGGGAGAGGAGGAATGATGAGCGAGAGAGGGAGACACAAATATGGAGGAGGGAGAGGGAGAAGGAGAGGGGGACGGAGATAGTGATAGGATTAGAGGAGACAAAGATGGCGGAAGAGAGAGGGGAGTAAGAGATAAAAGGAGAGAGAGATGGCAAAAGAGAGAGGGAGGTAAGAGATAAAGGGAGAGATAGGAAGGACCAGAGAGAGGACTTGAGATAGGGAGGGATAGAGAGAAGTTCGAGGGGGAGAGAGGGAGGGAAGAAGAAATATATAGAGAGAGAGGGAGTGGCAAGGGAGAGAGGGTGTGTATGTTTAGGGGTGAGAAAAATACAAAGTAGGATGTATGGAGAGAAGGGGGGAGAGAAGGAGAGAGGGAGGGATATAGTAATGCAGTTGGAGGGAAAGTGGGGCGGAGAGAGAGAGAGAGAGAGAGAGAGAGAGAGAGAGAGAGAGAGGAGAAGGATGAGAGAGAGGAGGAGAACGATGGGGGAAGAGAGAGTATTGGAGAGAGAGAGAGAGAGAGAGAGAGAGAGAGAGGAAGGACAAGAGAGAGGAGGAGAGAGGGATCGATAGAGAGATGGAGTTGGAGGGGGAGAGAGGTAGGAGATAAGAAATATAGAGTGAGAAGTGGAGAGGTAAAAGGAGTGACAAGGGAGAGAGAGAGAGAGAGAGCGTGTATGTTTGGGGGTGAGATAAAGAGACAAATAAGGAGAGATGGAGATAAGGGAGGAGATAATGAGAGATAAGGAGAGAGGGAGGGATATAGTAACATAGTTTGTGGGTGAAGAGAGAGAGAGAGAGAGAGAGAGAGAGAGAGAGAGAGATGGGAGAGAAAGTGGAAGGAAGAGAGAGGATGTGAGAGAGTAGAGAGAGGGAGGGAAATAGAGATGGAATTGGAGGGGGAGAGAGAGGGAGGTAAGAAGAAAGACATAGAGAGATAAAGGTGCAGAGAGAGAGAGAGAGACAGAGAGAGAGAGAGAGAGAGAGAGAGAGAAGGAATATGGAGTGAGAGGGAGAGAGGACAGAAGGAGGAAAGGGAGATATTAGCGGGGAAGAGTGAGAGAAGAGGAAGATAGAGATATAGATGGAAGGTAAAGAGAGGGAAGAAGAGAGATATGGGGAGAGGGAGGGAGTGACAAAGAGATTGATAGATATGGAGTGCGAGAGCATGTGTGTTTAGGGGGGTGAGATAGAGGGACAAAAAAGAAGATATGGAGGGGGATATAGATATGGTTGGAGAGTGGAGAGAGGGAAGAATATTTCTTGAACTAGATGGATTGATTTAAGTGGAGACGATGATTTATAATCCTATTTTATTTTTTGCACTAGATTCATCAATTTTAGTGTAGATATTTCTTTCTAATGATATTTGATTACTTGCACTAGATGCATTGATTTCAGTGTAGGTGGTGATTTATAATACTATTTTATTGCTTGCACTGGATGTGTTGATTTCAATGTAGATGTAGATTTATAATTATATTTGATTGCTTGCACTAGATGCATTGGTTTCAAAGTAGATGGTTCCTAATCCTATTTGATTGTTTGCACTAAATGCATTGATTTCAATGTAGAAGTTATTTTCTAATCTTATTTGATTGCTTTCATTAAATGCATTGATTTCAATGTAGATGTTGATTTTTGATTTGATGTAATTGGATATATGATGGTACATTAATTTTAAAGTGATTGGATTAACAATATGCATTGATTTTAGTGTAAGCACAAAACGACATTAACAAATACCATAGTAAATAAAAGAGGTATGGTAAATAAAAAACAAATATTAATATAAATAAACCATAGGTATGGTAAGTAAATAAAACCTCTTTTCATATTTACTCCATAATCTACTTTATATTTATGAACACTCAAAAAATAGGTTTTATTTAGGTGAAGCCTATGGTCCAAATACCATGGGCTAAATTATTATTAATACCATGCAAAAAAAACATTATTAACCCTATTATAATATTAAAAGATTAATATTATTATTATTAAATCTAATACTCATATTAATA
Organism: Pinus albicaulis; assembly: GCA_034641835.2. Taxonomy (NCBI): domain Eukaryota; kingdom Viridiplantae; phylum Streptophyta; class Pinopsida; order Pinales; family Pinaceae; genus Pinus; species Pinus albicaulis. The sequence goes on from CM076580.1 coordinate 781,552,298, forward strand.
TATTATAATATTAATATTATTAAATTTAATAACTTTCAATTAATACAATATTAAATTTATTATATTATAATATATATAAATGTTTCATGATATATATTAACTCTTGATATATATGGGAGGGAAGAACAAAGATATAGAGTGATAGAGGTGGAGATATAGGGGGATTGACAAGGGAGAGATGGAGATAAACTAAAGGAAAAGGGAGAGGAGGAATGAATAGCGAGAGAGGGAGACACAAATATGGAGGAGGGAGAGAGAGAAGGAGAGGTGGAGGGAGATAGTGATAGGATTAGAGGAGGTAAGAGATAAAGTGAGAGAGAGATGGCATAAGAGAGAGGGAGGTAAGAGAGAAAGGGAGAGATATGAAGGACCAGAGAGAGGACTTGAGAGATGGAGGGATAGAGAGAAGTTGGAGGGGGAGAGAGGGAGGGAAGAAGAAATATGTAGAGAGAGAGAAGTGGAGAGAGAGAGAGGGAGTGGCAAGGGAGAGATGGAGAGAGAGAGTGTATGTTTAGGTGTGAGAAAATATACAAAGTAGGATGTATGGAGAGAAGGGGGAAGAGAAGGAGAGAGGGAGGGATATAGTAATGTAGTTGGAGGGAGAGAGGGGCGAAGAGAGAGAGAGAGAGAGGGAGAGAGGGAAGAGAGAGGGATGTAGAAGAGAAAGGGAGAGAGGGGAAGGATGAGAGAGAGAACTTGAGAGACAAGAGGAGAATGATGGGGGAAGAGAGAGTATTGGAGGGAAAAGAGAGAGAGAGAGAGATATCAAGGAAGAGAGATGGAAGTAGGAGAGAAAGGGAGAGAGAGGACTTGAGAGAAAGGAGGAGAAAGGGATCGATAGAGAGATGGAGTTGGAGGAGGAGAGAGGTAGGAAATAAGAAATATAGAGAGTGAGAAGTGGACAGAGAGAAGGAGTAACAAGGGAGAGGCCGAGAGAGAGCATGTATGTTTGGGGGTGAGATAAAGAGACAAATAAGGAGAGATGGAGATAAGGGGGGAGAGAATGAGAGATAAGGAGAGAGGGATGGATATAGTAACATAGTTTGTGGGTGAAGAGAGAGAGAGAGAGAGAGAGAGAGAGAGAGAGAGAGAGAGATGGGAGAGAAAGGGAAAGAGCGAAAGGAAGAGAGAAGATGTGAGAGAGGAGAGAGAGGGAGGGAAATAGAGATGGACTTGGAGGGGGAGAGAGACGGAGGTAAGAAGAAATACATAAAGATATAAAAGTGTAGAGAGAGAGAGAGAGAGAGAGTGAGAGAGAGAGATAAGGAAGATGGAGAGAGAGGGAGAGAGAATAGAAGGAGGAAAGAGAGATATTAGTGGGGAAGAGGGAGAGAAGGGGAAGATAGAGATATAGATGGAAGGTGAAGAGAGGGAATAAGGGAGAGATGGGGAGAGGGAGGGAGTGACAAAGAGATCGATAGATATGGAGTGCGAGAGCATGTGTGTTTAGGGGGGTGAGATAGAGAGACAAAAAAAAAGAGATGGAGGGGGATATAGTTATGGATGGATAGTGGAGATAGGGAATAATATTTCTTGCACTAGATGGATTGATTTAAGTGGAGATGGTGACTTCTAATCCTATTTGATTGTTTGCACTAGATTCATCGATTTTAGTGTAGATATTTTTTTCTAATGATATTTGATTACTTGCACTAGATGCATTGATTTCAGTGTAGGTGGTGATTTCTAATACTATTTGATTGCTTGCACTGGATGTGTTGATTTCAATGTAGATGTTGATTTATAATTATATTTGATTGCTTGCACTAGATGCATTGATTTCAAAGTATATGATTCATAATCCTATTTGATTGTTTGCACTAAATGCATTGATTTCAATGTAGAAGTTATTTTCTAATCTTATTTGATTGCTTGCATTAAATGCATTGATTTCAATGTAGACGTTGATTTCTGATTTGATGTAATTGGATATATGATGGTAAATTAATTTTAAAGTTATTGGATTAACAATATGCATTGATTTTAGTGTAAGCACAAAACGGCATTAACAAATACCATAGTAAATAAAAGAGGTATGGTAAATAAAAAATAAATAAAAATACAAATAAATCATAGGTATGGTAAGAAAATAAAACCTCTTTTCATATTTACTCCATAATCTACTTTATATTTATGAACACTCAAAAAATAGGTTTTATTTAGGTGAAGCCTATGGTCCAAATACCATGGGCTAAATTATTATTAATACCATGAAAGAAAAAACATTATTAACCCTAATATAATATTAAAAGATTAATATTATTATTATTAAATCTAATACTCATATTAATATATTATAATATTAACATTATTAAATTTAATAACTTTCTATTAATACAATATCAAATTTATTATATTATAATATATATAAATTTATCATGATATATATTAACTCCTGATATATATGGGAGGGAAGTACAAAGATATAGAGTGATACAGGTGGAGATATAGGGGGATTGACAAGGGAGAGATGGAGATAAACTAAAGGGAAGGGTAGAGGAGGAATGAAGAGCGAGAGAGGGAGACACAAATATGGAGGAGGGAGAGAGAGAAGGAAAGGTGGAGGGAGATAGTGATAGGATTAGAGGAGGTAAGATATAAAGGGAGAGAGAGATGGCAGAAGAGAGATGGAGGTATTTGAGAAAGGGAAAGATAGGAAGGACCAGAGACAGGACTTGAGAGAGGGAGGGATAGAGAGAAGTTGGAGTGGGAGAGAGGGAGGGAATAAGAAATATGTAGAGAGAGAGAAGTGGAGAGAGAGAGAGAGGGAGTGACAAGGGAGAGATGGAGAGAGAGTGTGTATTTAGGGGTGAGAAAATATACAAAGTAGGATATATGGAGATAAGGGGGGAGAGAAGAAGAGAGGGAGGGATATAGTAATGTAGATGGAGGGAGAGAGGGGCGGAGAGAGAGAGAGAGAGAGAGAGGGAGAGAGGGAAGAGAGAGGGACGTAGGAGAAAAAGGGAGAGAGGGGAAGGATGAGAGAGAGGACTTGAGAGACAAGAGGAGAATGATGGGGGAAGAAAGAGTATTGGAGAGAGAAAGAGAGAGAGAGAGGAAGAGAGAGGGAGGTAGGAGAGAAAGGGAGAGAGAGGACTTGAGAGAAAGGAGGAGAGAGGGATCGATAGAGAGATGGAGTTGGAGGAGGAGAGAGATAGGAAATAAGAAATATAGAGAGTGAGAAGTGGAGAGAGAGAAGGAGTAACAAGGAAGAGACAGAGAGAGAGAATGTATGTTTGGGGGTGAGATAAAGAGACAAATAAGGAGATATGGAGATAAGGGGGGAGAGAATGAGAGATAAGGAGAGAGGGAGGGATATAGTAACCTAGTTTGTGGGTGAAGAGAGAGAGAGAGAGAGAGAGAGAGAGAGAGAGAGAGAGAGATGGGAGAGAAAGGGAAAGAGCGGAAGGAAGAGATAGGGAGGGAAATAGAGATGGACATGGAGGGGGAGAGAGAGGGAGGTAAGAAGAAATACATAAAGAGATAAAATTGTAGAGAGAGAGAGAGTGAGTGAGTGAGAGAGAGAGAGAGAGAGAGAGATAAGGAAGATGGAGAGAGAGGGAGAGAGGATAGAAGGATGAAAGAGAGACATTAGTGGGGAAGAGGGAGAGAAGGGGAAGATAGAGATATAGATGGAAGGTGAAGAGAGGGAAGAAGAGAGAGATGGGGAGAGGGAGGGAGTGACAAAGAGATCTATAGATATGGAGTGTGAGAGAATGTGTGTTTATGGGGTTGAGATAGAGAGACAAAAAATAAGAGATGGAGGGGGATATAGTTATGGATGGATAGTGGAGATAGGGAATAATATTTCTTGCACTAGATGGATTGATTTAAGTGGAGATGGTGATTTGTAATCCTATTTGATTGTTTGCACTAGATTCATTGATTTTAGTGTAGATATTTTTTTCTAATGATATTTGATTACTTGCACTAGATGCATTGATTTCAGTGTAGGTGGTGATTTCTAATACTATTTGATTTCCTGCACTAGATGTGTTGATTTCAATGTAGATGTTGATTTATAATTATATTTGATTGCTTGCACTAGATGCATTTATTTTAATGTAGATGATTCCTAATCCTATTTGATTGTTTGCACTAAATGCATTGATTTCATTGTAGAAGTTATTTTCTAATCTTATTTGATTGCTTGCATTAAATGCATTGATTTCAATGCAGATGTTGATTTCTGATTTGATGTAATTGGATATATGATGATACATTAATTTTAAAGTGATTGGATTAAAAATATGCATTTATTTTAGTGTAAGCACAAAACGGTATTGAAAATGCCATAGTAAATAAAATAGTATGGTAAATAAAAAATAAATAAAAATATAAATAAACCATAGGTATGGTAAGTAAAAAAAACCTTTTTTCAAATTTACTCCATAATCTTCTTTATATTTATGAAATCTCAAAAAATAGCTTTTATTTAGGTAAAGCCTATGGTCCAAATACCATGGGCTAAATTATTATTAATACCATGCAAAAAAAAACATTATTAACCCTAATATATTATTAATATTATTATTATTATATCTAATACTCATATTAATATAATTCAATTTAATAACTTTCGATTAATACAATATTAAATTTATTATATTATAATATATATAAATGTATCATGATATATATATTAACTCTAGATATATATGGGACGAAAGAACAAAGATATAGAGTGATATAGGTGGAGATATAGGGGGATTGACAAGGGAGAGATGCATATAAACTAAAGGAAAGGGGAGAGGAGGAATGAAGAGCAAGAGAGGGAAACACAAATATGGAGGAGAGAGAGAGAGAAGGAGAGGGGGGGGGAGATAGTGATAGGATTAGAGGATACAAAGATGGCGGAAGAGAGAGGAGGGTAAGAGATAAAGGGAGAGAGAGATGGCAGAAGAGAGAGGGAGGTAAGAGAGAAAGGGAGAGATAGGAAGGACCAGGGAGAGGAATTGAGAGAGGGAGAGATAGAGAGAAGTTGGAGGGGGAGAGAGGGAGGAAAGAAGAAATATAGAGATAGAGAGAGCGAGTTTCAAGGGAGAGATGGAGAGAGAGTGTGTATGTTTAGGGGTGAGAAAAGATACAAAGTAGGATGTATGGAGAGAAGGGGGGAGAGAAGGAGAGAGCGAGGGATATAGTAATGTAGTTGGAGGGAGAGAAGGGCAAAGAGAGAGAGAGAGAGAGAGAGAGAGAGAGATCAAGGAAGAGAGAGGGAGGTAGGTGAGAAAGGGAGAGAGAGGAAGGACGAGAGAGAGGACTTGAGAGAGAGGAGGAGAGAGGGATCGATAGGGAGATGGAGTCGGACGGGGAGAGGTAGAAAATAAGAAATATAGAGAGTGAGAAGTGGAGAGAGAGAAGGAGTGACAAGCGAGAGACATAGAGAGAGTGTGCATGTTTGGGGGTGAGATAAAGAGACAAATAAGGAGAGATGGAGATAAGGGGGGAGAGAGTGAGAGATAAGGAGAGAGGAAGGGATATAGTAACATAGTTTGTGGGTGAAGAGAGAGAGAGAGAGAGAGAGAGATGGGAGAGAAATGGAAAGCATGGAAGGAAGAGAGAGGATGTGAGAGAGTAGAGAGAGGGAAGGAAAGAGAGATGGACTTGGTGGGGGAGAGAGAGGGAGGTATGAAGAAAGACATAGAGAGATAAAGGTGGAGAGAGAGAGAGAGAGAGAGAGAGAGAGAGAGAGAGAGAGAAGGAAGATGGAGAGAGAGGGAGAGAGGACAGAAGGAGGAAAGAGAGATATTAGTGGGGAAGAGGGAGAGAAGGGGAAGATAGAGATATAGATGGAAGGTGAAGAGAGGGAAGAAGAGAGAGATGGGGATAGGGAGGGAGTGACAAAGAGATTGATAGAGATGGAGTGCGAAAGCATGTGTGTTTAGGGGTGTGAGATAGAGAGACAAAAAAGAAGAGATGGAGGGGGATATAGATATGGATGGAGAGTGGAGAGAGGGAATAATATTTCTTGCACTAGATGGATTGATTTAAGTGGAGATGGTGATTTCTAATCCTATTGGATTGTCTGCACTAGATTCATCGATTTTAGTGTAGATGTTTTTTTCTAATGATATTTGATTACTTACACTAGATGCATTGATTTCAGTGTAGGTGGTGATTTCTAATACTATTTGATTGCTTGCACTGGATGTGTTAATTTAAATTTAGATGTTGATATATAATTATATTTGATTGCTTGCACTAGATGCATTGATTTCAATGTAGATGATTCCTAATCCTATTTGATTGTTTGCACTAAATGCATTGATTTCATTGTAGAAGTTATTTTCTAATCTTATTTGATTGCTTGCATTAAATGCATTGATTTCAATGTAGATGTTGATTTGTGATTTGATGTAATTGGATATATGATGGTACATTAATTTTAAAGTGATTGGATTAACAATATGCATTGATTTTAGTGTAAGCACAAAATGGTATTGACAAATACCATAGTAAATAAAAGAGGTATGGTAAATAAAAAATAAATATAAATATAAATAAACCATAGGTATGGTAAGTAAATAGAACCTCTTTTCATATTTACTCCAGAATCTGCTTTATATTTATGAAATCCCAAAAAATAGGTTTTATTTAGGTGAAGCCTATGGTCCAACTACCATGGGCTAAATTATTATTAATACCATGCAAAAAAAGAATTATTAACCCTAATATATTATTATTATTATTATTATTATTATTATTAAATCTGATACTCATATTAATATAATTAAATTTAATAACTTTCGATTAATACAATATTAAATTTATTATATTATAATATATATAAATTATCATGATATATATTAACTCTAGATATATATGGGAGGGAAGAAAAAAGATATAGAGTGATAGAGGTGGAGATATAGGGGGATTAACAAGGGAGAGATGGAGATAAAATAAAGGAAAGGGGAGAGGAGGAATGAAGAGCAAGAGAGGGAGACACAAATATGGAGGAGGGAGAGAGAGAAAAAGAGGGGGAGGGAGATAGTGATAGGATTAGAGGAGACAGAGATGGTGGAAGAGAGAGCGGGGTAAGAGATAAAGGGAGAGAGAGATGGTAGAATAGAGAGGGAGGTAAGAGAGAAAGGGAGATATAGGAAGGACCAGAGAGAGGACTTGAGAGAGGGAGGGATAGAGATGATTTGGAGGGGGAGAGAGGGAGGGAAGAAGAAATATATATAGAGAGAGAAGTGGAGAGAGAGAGAGAGGGAGTGGCAAGGGAGAGATGGAGAGAGAGTGTATGTTTAGGGGTGAGAAAAGATACAAAGTAGGATGTATGGAGAGAAGGAGAGAGGGAGGGATATAGTAATGTAGTTGGAGGGAGAGAGGGGTGGAGAGAGAGAGAGAGAGAGAGAGAGAGGGAAGAGAGAGGGAGGTAGGAGGGAAAGGGAGAGAGGGGAAGGATGAGAGAGAGGACTTGAGAGAGAGGAGGAGAATGATGGGGGAAGAGAGAGTATTGGAGAGAGAGAGAGAGTAAGGATGAGAGAGAGGACTTGAGAGAGAGGAGGAGAGAGGGATCAATAGAGAGATGAAGTTGGAGGGGGAGAGAGATAGGAAATAAGAAATATAGAGAGTGAGAAGTGGAGAGAGAGAAGGAGTGACAAGGGAGAGACAGAGAGAGAGCATGTATGTTTGGGGGTGAGATAAAGAGACAAATAAAGAGAGATGGAGATAAGGGGGGAGAGAATGACAGATAAGGAGAGAGGGAGGGATATTTTAACATAGTTTTTTGGTGAAGAGAGGGAGAGAGAGAGAGAGAGAGAGAGAAAGGGAAAGAGTGGAAGGAGAAGAAAGGATGTGAGAAAGTAGAGAGAGGGAGGGAAAGAGAGGTGGACTTGGAGGGGGAGAGAGATGGAGCTAAGAAGAAAGACATAGAGAGATAAAGGTCGAGAGAGAGAGAGAGAGAGAGAGAGAGAGAGAGAAGGAATATGGAGAGAGAGGGAGAGAGGATAGAAGGAGGAAAGATGGGTATCAGTGGGGAAGAGGGAGAGAAGGGGAAGATATAGACATATATGGAAGGTGAAGAGAGGGAAGAAGAGAGAGATGGGGAGAGGGAAGGAGTGACAAAGAGATTGATAGATATGGAGTGCGAGAGCATGTGTGTTTAGGGGGGTGAGATAGAGAGACAAAAAAAAAGAAATGGAGTGGGATATAGATATGGATGGAGAGTGGAGAGAGGGAAGAATATTTCTTGCACTAGATGGATTGATTTAAGTGGAGATGGTGATTTCTAATCCTATTTGATTTTTTGCACTAGATTCATCAATTTTAGTGTAGATATTTTTTCTAATGATATTTGATTACTTGCACTGGATGCATTGATTTCAGTGTAGGTGGTGATTTCTAATACTATTTGATTGCTCGCACTGGATTTGTTGATTTCAATGTAGATGTTGATTTAAAATTATATTTGATTGCTTGCACTAGATGCATTGATTTCATTGTAGATGATTCTTAATCCTATTTGTGTTTGCACTAAATGCATTGATTTCAGTGTAGAATTTATTTTCTAATCTTATTTGATTGCTTGTATTAAATGCATTGATTTCAATGTAGCTGTTGATTTCTAATTTGATGTAACTGGATATATGATGGTACATTAATTTTAAAGTGATTGGATTAACAATATGCATTGATTTTAGTGTAAGCAAAAAACAATATTGACAATGCACATTGAGTTTTGTGTTTTAGTAATTTAACTTATTAATATTGGAGAGAAAGAGAGAGAAGTATCATGTTTACTACAACAACTCGAGCTAAAGATTTAAATTATTTACGACTTAAATTTTCTTTTTCATATAATCGATATGAAAAGATGACACAACTAACAAGGGGGAAAATAAGAATAGTAGAAGAGAATAGTTTGAGATTGATCACAATGAAGACTATTTGTAACATGAGTACATTCTTATTATTCACATTTTCTATCTTTCATCATTATTATTGTCACTTTTCATTTAGAAAAATTATTTCATCATTTTTCATCATTAAAGTCATTAACAATATTTATCATCTCAACAAACTGAGGTAACTAAGAAAAGTTAAAGTTAAAATTACCAAGTTAATCTCAGAAATATTTAGCATATTTAAAATGATTATATTAATATTTGATATATTTACATATTATTGATAAAATTAATCATATCTTCGATATATTTTACTTGGCAGCACACCACCGAAACCAGCCTAGATCCATTTTAACTCTGGATCTATCAAGTGTCGAGAGGGATCAAATATCTCGAGGTGCAAACCTTTCCTCAAGTTTTTCACTCAAAAAAGGGAGGGAAAGAGGATAGAAGGAGTAAAGAGAGATATTAGCGGGGAAGAGGGAGAGAAGGGGGAGATAGAGATATAGATGGAAGGTGAAGAGAGAGAAGAAGAGAGAGATGGGGAGAGGGAGGGAGTGACAAATAGATTGATAGATATGGAGTGCAAGAGCATGTGTGTTTAGGGGGGTGAGATAGAGAGACAAAAAAGAAGAGATGGAGGGGGATATAGATATGGATGGAGAGTGGAGAGAGTGAAGAATATTTCTTGCACTAGATGGATTGATTTAAGAGGATATGGTGATTTCTAATCCTATTTGATTGTTTGCACTAGATTCAACGATTTTAGTGTAGATATTTTTGTCTAATGATATTTGATTTCTTGCACTAGATGCATTGATTTCAGTGTAGGTGGTGATTTCTAATACAATTTGATTGCTTGCACTAGATGTGTTGATTTCAATGTAGATGTTGATTTATAATTATATTTGATTGCTTGCACTAGATGCATTGATTTCAATGTGGATGATTCCTAATCCTATTTGATTGTTTGCACTAAATGCATTGATTTGAGTGTAGAATTTATTTTCTAATCTTATTTGATTACTTGCATTAAATGCATTGATTTCAATGTAGATGTTGATTTCTGATTTGATGTAATTGGATATATGATGGTACGTCAATTTTAAAGTGATTGGATTAACAATATGCATTGATTTTAGTGTAAGCACAAAACGGTATTGACAAATACCATAGTAAATAAAAGAGGTATGGTAAATAAAAAATAAATAAAAATATAAATAAACCATATGTAGGGTGAGTAAATAAAACCTCTTTTCATATTTTTCTTTATATTTATGAACACTCAAAAAATAGGTTTTATTTAGGTGAAGCCTATGGTCCAAATACCATGGGCTAAATTATTATTAATACCATGCAAAAAAACATTATTAACCCTAATATAATATTAAAAGATTATTATTATTATTATTAAATCTAGTACTCATATTAATATATTATAATATTAATATTATTAAATTTAATAACTTTCGATTAATACAATATTAAACTATATATATATATATATATATATATATATATATATATATATATATATATATTAACTCTAGATATATATGGCAGGGAAGAACAAAGATATAGAGTGATAGAGGTGGAGATATAGGGGGATTGACAAGGGAGAGATGGAGATAAACTATAGAAAAGGGGAGAGGAGGAATGAAGAGCGAGAGAGGGAGACACAAATATGGAGGAGGGAGAGAGAGAAGGAGAGGGGGAGGGAGATAGTGATAGGATTAGAGGAGAGATAGATGGCGGAAGAGAGAGCGGGGTGAGAGATAAAGGGAGAGAGAGATGGTAGAAGAGAGAGGGAGGTAAGAGAGAAAGGGAGATATAGGAAGGACCAGAGAGAGGACTTGAGTGAGGGAGGGATAGAGAGAAGTTGGAGGGGGAGAGAGGGAGGGAAGAAGAAATATATATAGAGAGAGAAGTGGAGAGAGAGAGAGAGAGGAAGTGGAGAGGGAGATATGGGGAGAGAGAGTGCATGTTTAGGGGTGAGAAAAGATACAAAGTAGGATGTATGGAGAGAAGGGGAGAGATAAGGAGAGAGGGAGGGATACAGTAATGTAGTTGGAGGGAGAGAGGGCCAGAGAGAGAGAGAGAGAAAGAGAGGGAGGGAAGAGCGGGGGAGGTAGGAGAGAAAGGGAGAGAGGGGAAGGATGAGAGAGAGGACTTGAGAGAGAGGAGTAGAATGATGTGGGAGGAGAGAGTATTGGAGAGAGAGAGAGAGAGAGAGAGAGAGAGAGAGAGATCAAGGAAGAGAGAGGGAGGTAGGAGAGAAAGGGAGAGAGAGGAAGGACGAGAGAGAGGACTTGAGAGATAGGAGGAGAGAGGGATCGATTGAGAGATGTATTTGGAGGGGGAGAGATGTAGGAAATAAGAAATATAGAGATTGAGAAGTGGAGAGAGAGAAGGAGTGACAAGGGAGAGACAGAGAGAGAGTTTGTATGTTTGGGGGTGAGATAAAGAGACAAATAAGGAGAGATGGATATAAGGGGGAGAGAATGAGAGAGGGAGGGATATAGTAACATAGTTTGTGGGTGGAGAGAGAGAGAGAGAGAGAGAGAGAGAGATGGGAGAGAAAGGGAAAGAGCGGAAGGAAGAGAGAGGATGTGAGCGAGTAGAGAGAGGCAGGGAAAGAGAGATGGACTTGGAGGGGGAGAGAGAGGGAGATAAGAAGAAATACGTAGAGATATAAAGGTCGATAGAGAGAGAGAGTGAGAGATAAGGAATATGGAGAGAGAGGGAGAGAGGACAGAAGGAGGAAAGAGAGATATTAGCAGGGATGAGGGAGAGAAGGGGAAGATAGAGATATAGATGGAAGGTGAAGAGAGGGAAGTAGAGAGAGATGGCGAGAGGGAGGGAGTGACAAAGAGATTGATGGATATGGAGTGCGAGAGCATGTGTGTTTAGGGGGGTGAGATAGAGAGATAAGAAAGAAGAGATGGAGGGGGATATAGATATGGATGGAGAGTGGAGAGAGGGAAGAATATTTCTTGCACTAGATGGATTGATTTAAGTGGAGATGGTGATTTCTAATCCTATTTGATTGTTTGCACTTGATTCATAGATTTTAGTTTAGATATTGTTTTCTAATGATATTTGATTACTTGCACTAGATGCATTGATTTCAGTGTAGGTGGTGATTTCTAATAGTATTTGATTGCTTGCACTGGATGTGTTGATTTCAATGTAGATTTTGATTTATAATTATATCTGATTTCTTGCACTAGATGCATTGATTTCAATGTAGATGATTCCTAATCCTATTTTATTTTTTGCACTAAATGCATTGATTTCAGTGTAGAAGTTATTTTCTAATCTTATTTGATTGCTTGCATTAAATGCAATGATTTCAATGTAGATGTTGATTTCTAATTTGATGTAATTGGTGATTTGATGTAATTGGATATATGATGGTACATTAATTTTAAAGTGATTGGATTAAAAATATGCATTGATTTTAGTGTAATCACAAAACGGTATTGACAATGCACATTGAGTTTTGTATTATAGTAATTTAACCTATTAATATTGGAGAGCAAGAGAGAGAAGTATCATGTTTACTACAACAAATCAAGCTAAAGATTTAAATTATTTACGATTTAAATTTTCTTTTTCATATAATCGATATGAAAAGATGACACAACTAACAAGGGTGACAATAAGAATAGTAGAAGAGAATAGTTTGAGATTGATCACAATGAAGACTATTTGTAACATCAGTAAATTCTTATTATTCACATTTTCTATATTTCATAATTATTATTGTCACTTTGCATTAAAAAAAATTATTTCATCATTTTTCATCATTAAATTTATTAACAATATTTATCATCTCAATAAACTGAGGTAACTAAGAAAATTTAAAATTAAAATGACCAAGTTAATCTCAGAAATATTCAGCATATTTAAAATGATTATATTAATATTTGATATATTTACATATTATTGATAAAATTAATCATATCTTCGATAGATTTTCCTTGGCAGCACACCCCTGAAACCAGCGTAGATCCATCTTAACTCCGGATCTATCAAGTGCCGAGAGGGATCAAATCTCTCGAGGTGCAAACCTTTCCTCAAGTTTTGTACTAAAAAAAGAGATTTGCACCTCGAGAGATTTGATAGGAAAGGTTTTCACCTCGAGAGATTTGATCCTTCTCGTTGCTTGATAGATCCGGAGTTAAGATGGATCTAGGCTGGTTATAATCTACTTACATCTACTTACCCTATCCTAAGAAATCATTCTGAACATCACCATCTTAATTTTTGCAAGGCCATACATAACCCCCCTTCACTATTTAATGCATAGGCTACCATGTCATCGATTAGCCTATGTTCATACCTATTCATTCACATTCAAGAAAATATGAGAGGTTACCAGACACATGCAAATTATGAGTATTACATTCTCAAGATAAAAAAACACACCATATTTTTGCTTTTGCATAATTACTATTCCAGTTTGATTCATAAACCTCTTGGAAAATGTTTTTGAACCTATATAATGCAAATCATATAATTATTAGTTTCATAGTCTTTAAGAATATTCTATCCATTCAAAGATAATGCTTGATTTAAACCGGTGACCGATAACAGGGATAATAGAAAAACTCAGTTTAGAATTCGTGACATAACATAAGCTTTGTAAATATACCTTCTATCCCGTTTTTTTAGAACATAGGTCACTTCTTCTCATAGCCACATTCATTGAAACCTCAACAAATGAAAATATAGGCTACAAATGATAAACCCGGAAAATAAGAAATAAAAGTGATACAACCTCCTCTTCAAGCACAAAGAAAAGAAAATAATTGCATACCTCATGAGTATTGTACATGAGTAACTCTACTCTTCCATAAAATTTGAAGTTGTATACCTCTAACTCAGATGTTTCACCATATTTCTTTGGAACTACATCAGTGAAGATAAATTTTCAGTTGAATAAAGTGATAAAGCAGACATTATTTTACATATTCTAAAAATAAAAATTACACAGATGCCGATGGACACAATAGAGAAAGGATCAAACAAACAAGGTGTTCATCATTGCTGGAAAATCTTGTGTGCAGTAAGGATCAAACACACAAGGTGTTCATCATTGCTGGAAAATATTGTTTGCAGTAAGCCAGATTTTAAAGAATCCTCAAAAGCGGAATTAGGGAAAAAAACAAAGAATAACTACATAGAAACATGAAACTGTACCAAAAACTAATTTTAGCTTGTCAGGTTCATTGATAACCGTATCTCCTGCTTTGTATTCGTCACCAAAAGCATGTTTGCCAATACACATGAGCTTTGGCCATCCTGCCAATAATAGACGTACAAATTATAAAGAAACTAAGGTGATGTATATTATTAAAAAACTTACAATAGCCAAATTTTATTTGGCCTTCAAGCCCAATTCCTTGACTCAAGCTTCATCTATAAGATAACATTTATACAACTGTTTCAGAAAGCAAGGTTGTGATTAGCACTTAAATGTCCCCTGTACAGATTTTGAAAAGACGAATGTCATATTAAAAGTCAGCAAAAATAACAATAATAAATAAACCTGGTATGATAGTTTCACACTTGATAGGGACATTGTATCTGTGAAAAATCATATTAAAACAATCTATTAGAAAAAACAAAGTAAATCCTTAATTTAGAAAGAAAAAAATATATAACATATACAAATAGTAAATAAATTGATTAAAAGACACTCAAAAGTAAATATTAATATTAACACAAAAAATTCTTTTAAGAGTAATGTAAGAATAATGCAAACTTATGAAAAAAAAAATCAACATAAGATTTAATTAAATGAAAACAATTACATTACATTCTTTCAAATAATTTTTTTTGGAACGCTTACAGAGAAACAACTAAAAAGAAATTGGATATTCACATAAAGCAGCTGCAATTACAATAGAATTCCAATGTTGACCATCTTTGTGTGATCAATTTGGTGTTATTTTAAAAAAATCATGTTTCCTAGTGAGATTAGTTTCCCATTATTTTACATTGTTTCATGCTGAAACCAGATCATGAGAAGGCCACAATCACATCTTCTAACCAAAATTTTTGGAGTATAATGCAGGAGAAAACAAGAGATGTAAAAACAAAGAAAAATACATAAGATGCAAAGTAATAGATAAAATTATCTGGTGAAAATACCAGGAATATGTGAGAGGCAAAGTATTTACTTCATCCATCTTTGGAGCTACTGACAAACATCCAATTCATAACAATTCTATCATCAAAGACTGCACCAAAACCTTCTGTAAAAACAATTATTTTCTTAAAACAATAAATATCCTTACTGCTCTGATTTAGGCACAATTGACTCTAGGCAATAAAAACTCAGGTGAAATACAAGCCTCTTACTCTTGTAATATAGATAATTTTCAAAAATAAAAAATTTACATAAATTTCTTTAAAATTTAGGCTAAATCCACTTAAAAATAATGAAGATTCAGAAGACTCACTAATCAAACCATAAATTATGGAAAACTCTCAAAAATTTTAGCCATAAATGATAGAAAACTATTAGATGCATTAGTCCTCAATTATAGCCATAAATGATAGAAAACTATTAGATGCATTAGTCCTGTCAGATGATGTTAAGCTACAGCAAATTTCCTTACAAAGGCCCGGGTAAGTTAGAAGAAAGAGTTAGGATATATAATATACTACTTGCAATGCAAAAAAAAAGCAAATAACTCAGCGTGCTTTTTCCCAAGCATCCTACACATAGCCATAACCTAACCTATATCATTAGCAATGATGATTGTGGGCCTGAGAGGAGAATGTTTTGGAAAACATCCAATACTTTGGGAAGCACCCACTTTGAGAGGAGCATGTTTTGGAAAACATCGAATACTTTGGGAAGCATCCACTTAGACACATATTCTAATTCATGCATATTATTACATCCAATACTTTGGGAAGCATCCACTTAGATATGTATACCACATGCAATATATGACACACAGGAATATTGAGTATGGTTTAGTAGTGGTTCCGCTCTAAAATTCCTGTATTTGTTTTTTTGTTGCGTAAGGGTTGGACCATAGGAAACACTAAATACACTCTAAAGATGCATAACATCCCCTCGAATACAATGAAACCCTAATATAATATTCCCCTCCTGGTAATGAAATCAGGTTATGATTTGAGAAAGATACACGTTTTTCCTAAATATAATGGTGTTTTTCATAAATATAAACCCATCATCAGCTATGAGAACTTCATAATCTTATTGGCCTTCATGAGATGGTTAGCCCTGGTGTTAGCCTCCTGCCAAGTGATCTTGATCTTGTAATCATACATTTATTTTTGTTTTTCGGAGTACCTATGGAGGGCGCAGAACATGCTATTGCAGCTACACCTGAATTTTGTGAACCCATAATCTAGTGAACCCCATGTGTAACTTTTCAATAGGAAAAGAAGCGGTTCATTTGGAAAAACCGAAGGGGAGGGGGGTTTTGTTGTTGTTTAGGTTTTAGTTGATGAACAACCATGTTGCAAGAAGTGCTAGCCTTGTGGACGTTCATATATTCAGGTAAACCTTGCCCACGTCAGGTAAAACTTGCCCTGTATCTATGGCTATTGCTGCGAAAGCGATGTTAGTGGCATTAATGGTGCGAGAGGGAGGAAGATTTCATGTTCAAATCCAGGTTAAATAACGAGGGAATCAGGGCTAAAGAGGTTTGACTGGCTCTTTGGAGATCTCAGAACACGATGAAGAGAGAAACATCATCACATCCCAGGAACCATTATCTAATCCACCAGCGTTAATGGGAGTCGGGGAGGGCTATGGGCGGGCAAACTCGTGAACTACTAATGCCGTGAGAAGGTGAGAAATATTCTCTACTGGACATTTGTAGAGTTTACCTTTCAATCTGGATTGATAAAGAACACTATAACATCTCACCCAAAGCTCAGTTTTCTGGTGCTTGCTACATTTTGGAATGAAGGGTTGATGTTTTCGTTATGTCTGTGGGTTTGTTTCCATGATGAGTAACAGTTAACACGTATGCAGTAGAAAATTGCATAAGCTCTGCAACATCTATCAAATGTTGTGGATTGTGAGCCCATATTGTAGATTGGGTATTCATCGAGGAATGGTGGGCTCTTGGAACTGGTGTTTTGGGATTTGAAAACTAGAAAATCCTGAGCCTTGGTTTTTGAAGGAGTAAAAAAGAAGTCAGTATACTTTTCTTGCTTTAGTTTTACGAGGTCTTGAAGTTTGTTTTCTGAGTAAGTGTATAGGAGAGAATGACAGAAGTTAGGTGATGGTCCCTTGGTTTAAGTAGGACTTATACGCATCACCTGTTAAGGATGGAGTGAGTTTTTTCTGAGTCTGAGATTTTGTAGGATTATGAATGAGCTCATGTTTATTATGGGGGCTGTTTCATATCAGAAAGAAATAAGGAACAGGGAAGGAGGTCATTCTTCTAGTTTTAGATGCAAGTTTTACTGAGGGTGGTCATGAAGTCTGAGGGGATTTTTTTCTAGAGCTTGATGATGATGGTCTGGTTTCTAGGGCGATTTTCTGGTTTTTCCAATAGAAAATCCAGGATAAATCTGATCTGAAAATTTTCAAACTTCATCGGTTTCGTTAATTACGTTTTGATTGACAATCGACTTTTCTCTGACATTTTTTTCCGGTGTTGATAGGAACTGATTTCTTGTATCAATTAGTGGTACTGTTCTGACAAGGGTGGTTAGCCAGCCACCAAAACTAACCTCGGTACAGGGGGGAAATTTATTTTAGTGCGACGGATGGAAGTACTGGATTAGCTGGGTGGAAGCCGGTTGTCAGTTCATCACATTTGTTTTGCCACCTTTCGCTTGTGGCGTTTTATGTCCCGGAGGTAATTCTATCTCCCTTTTATTTATTCCTTATTAATTTAATGTGATCTGGGGATGGGGGGAATTAGAAGCATTTATCGCCAGGTGTGACGAGGAAGTACTGGAACTGTCCTTTCTTCGTGATCTCGGGGCGGCGGAAGAAGCTGGGACTTGAAACAAGGAAATTCTTTGACACCGCATACTTCACCAACTGTGATTTAGTTATCGGAAAATAGACGGAAGGGGAAGTCTCTTTCATCTAGCGAAGGTCGCATTTCGCAACATCTTCCTCCCACGACATACCCATAGGGTGGTGCGACGAAGCCAATTCGACCTGGTTCAGAATGTCGTTTACTTAGTTTTGGCTCGGATGTTATGTGGGAAATATTGGAGAGCCTATCCAATAGAGCGGTGGTTGGGAGGTGGAAATTCCAGAACCATTGCAAGGGAGATCTTATGGGATGGCTTTTAGGTCTTTGGGAGAAGCTGCTGTGTTATAAGCTAGTTATCAGCGAATTAGATAGGGGATGGTTCTGCTTTCACCTGTTGAAGGATGAAGATGTTGCAGTGGTCCTTGATAAGACTTGGGTAAATGGCAGAAGCTTCTTGGCACTGCACCGTTGGGATATTGGTTTCCACCCGAGCTTGAATGCACCAGTTAATCATCTTCTATGGGTGAAGCTTTACAGTTTTCCACTTCAGTTCTGGATTCATAAGGCTCTGATGGCGATCGGGCACTGCATAGGAAAGTGTCGTTATGTGGATCCCAAATGCTTCGGCATTTATGATAAGCGGTCTGCCTGGATATTGGTGGAAGCCTCGTTTGCTGGGGGGCTGCCGGAAAATATTAACTTACAGTGGAATGAGGTTATCCATAGACAATCGATAGATTATTGGCAGGTGCCCTTGAGATGCTATAACTGTCGTGCGACGGGCCATCTCTTAAAGAAATGCTCGAGGAGGATGGGTGACGTTTCTGCGAAAGGGGTGGTGGTTGGTCGGAAGGATGTCTCAGAAAGCCAGAGGACTTGTGATGTTGAATTGACTGTGCCTGCGGACACTGTGATGGTGCCGGGTAAGTCAATTTTTCATTCTTTGGATCCATTGTCTAATGTTGTTGTTGTAAACTCTCCTCTTATTTCGAATGTAGCTCATGTTGAGTCTGTGTCTCCGATTTTATTTCCGTCTGACTGGGATAGACAGGGGGGGTCTTGTCGTCTTTCATCCCTCAGGGCATGAGGTCAAATTCCGTTAAAAGGGGAAATCTAGAATTGGCCTCACCATATCTTTCTGAAAATGACATTGTGCCTTCTCCATCTCTAAAATCCCCAGTTCTTTTATCTGTGGCTGATGATAAGGAGATTGATCCTATGCTTCCGGATCTTGCGTCTCCTACTGTCAGACTAGAGGACCCTTTATCCCCGCGGAACTCTATAGGGAGTGATATTGAATCATTGTTGTTGGGGAAAGATTCAATCCTGGTTCTGTTAATCGTGGATAAGGGTAGAATTTCGTCTCCTAAAATTTCCATTAGTCCATCCTCTACATCAAATATTACCCTTAGGAGAGGCAAGGATAAGCCGAAAAGGAAGAAGAAGACGGTGTCGATCTCTGATTTAAATGAAATTTTCCTGGATTGCAAATTTAGGGATGTTCCAGTGTCACTAGCTATTAATCAAGTCCTTGGAGCATTGACCCCGGAAGCCCTGGTTCCGTAATGAAGGTCGTATCCATAAATTTGAGGGGTTTGGGGGGCCGAGTGAAGTTATTATCGGTCAATAATTTATTTTTATTTTGTAATCCTACTTTCATTTTTATTCAGGAGACAATGCAGTCGGATGAATGTGCTACTTTTTATTTTCGTGCTATCTATCCAGATTGGCACATCGTAGCTATTGACGCTTAGGGTCACTCTGGAGGGCTGGCGGCTCTGTGGGATCCCAGATGGGTGACCATGAGAGCTTTTAGCCACTTTGGAGGCATCCTTCTTTCGGGTCACTATAGGGGTTTCCCTGATAGAATTAATCTCATTAATGTTTATGCTCCTTATCAGGACAGGTTTAGATTCTGGAAGAGAATTGAGGAAAGTGGAATCTTAATTATACAAAACCTCCTGATAGCAAGTGACCTAAATTGTGTTCTCAATGATGATGAAATCTGGGGTGATAAAGGTAGAAAGGACCAACTGGGGGGTGTCATCAAGAAAATTTTCAGGGATGCAGGGATCAGTGACATTTTTTTTGCAGAAAATTTTCCAACATGGTTAAATGGTAGGAAATGTGGAGAATTTATTGGGAAAATGTTAGACAGATTTATTGGCAGGAAATGTGGAGACTTCATTGGGAAAATTTTAGATAGATTTATTATCAGCAGTGGTCTGCGATCATATATGGAGAATATGCGAGCACAGGTGGAGGATCTAACGGTGTCTGATCACAGAACGATTACACTTCAGTGGGATTTTGAAAAAAGGAAAGGTGGTATTCCTTTCAAGTTTAATAGAACTTGGTTGGGTATTGAATCTTTTAATGTGATGATTAAAGATTGTCTGAATTCTCATAAAAGGGCGGAGGAGATGTCCGCCATGTATTATCTATCAATTACAATGAGGAACCTAAAGAAATTGGTAAAATCCTGGGAGTTGAGACACAAGAAAAAAATGAAAGACAAAATTATCGAAATAAGAAGGGAAAGGAAAAATATATTAAAGGAAATTGGGGAGGGAAGATGATCAGTGGACTACTGGGAAAAGCTGAAGTCATTGGAAGAAGAATACAGGACACACCTATTGATGGAGGAACAGTAATGGAGATTCAAGAGCCAAGCAACGTGGCTCCAATGTGGCGACAAAAACAAATTTTTTTTTCACAAAGTGGCAAATGGGAGAAGGAGTGTGAATGCAATCTGGGAGATTGAAGTAAATGGGGAAATAGTGTATACGACTGAAGAGATTAAGAAGGCCACGGTTGAGTTCTATGGAAAGCTATATGAGAAGAAGAAACCCAGAGACATAACATTACAGATGGAGTACATCGAGAATTTTCCTGTTATGTTTGATGAGGAGGACCTAAATAAGCTAAAAAAAGGGGTAAACACCGAAGAGGTAAAAGCCATATTAAAAACTTTTGCCATAGACAAGAGTCCGAGTCCGGATGGTTGGACCCTAGACTTTTTTCTGCACTTATTTCATGAATTTTCCTCTGAATTAATTGCGATGGTGGAAAAGGTTAAACAATCAAGGAAAATGCTTGGGGCCATAAATTGAACTTTGCTTTATTTTATCCCAAAAAAGAAGGGGATGATTTATTTTGATGACTTCCGCCCTATCTCTCTCTGCAACTCCCTTTACAAGATCAACTCAAAATTTATTGCAGAGAAAATAAAGGGTTCTTTGTCGAAGCATATATCGTTGGAACATGCAGGTTTCCTAAAGGACAAGAGCATTCATGAAGCAGTGGCCATCACACAAGAAGTAATTCATTCAATGCAGAATAAAAAATTAAATGGGGTGGTTATGAAAATAGGCCTTAATAAGGCATATGATAGGGTCGATTGGTGTTTCTTAAGGATGGTCCTCATTAAAATTGGTATGGATAGGGAAATGGTGGCCTGGATTATGGCATGTATATCAAAGACCTCAATGGCGGTGTTAATAAATGGCACACAACGTCTTATTTTTTCAACCCGGGTCGTGGACTAACGCAGGGTTGTGCTTTGTCTCCCCTTTTATTTATCTTGATCATGGATGCGCTTAGTTTGAAAATCAAATCTGTGATGATCACTGGAAAGTTTAGAGGGGTGGAAGTATGTCGGGAGAAGATAGTGATGCATAATCTCTTTGTAGATGATGTGCTAATATTTGGGGAAAAGGAGAGAAGGAATTGGGAAGAGTTGAGATATATTCTGAATGGTTTTTCTGAAGCATCTGGTATGCTAGTCAGCAGTGGTAAATCTTGTATTTTTTATGCAAACGGGGAGGAAGAGGATCTCAACGAGTTGGGGAATCTCTTTAACTTCAAAATTGCTCAACTCAGCAATGGAATGACTTATTTGGGATTCAGACTAAAACCAACGAGGTACACGGTGAATGATTGGAAATGGTTAACAGAGAAATATAAGAAAAATATTCTTATATGCTTATCTAGATGTTTATCTAGAGGAGGTAGGGTTATTTTATCTCAAGCAGTATTGCAATAGTACACAGTCTATTGGGCA
Source organism: Pinus albicaulis (assembly GCA_034641835.2). NCBI lineage: Eukaryota > Viridiplantae > Streptophyta > Pinopsida > Pinales > Pinaceae > Pinus > Pinus albicaulis. The sequence continues at coordinate 781,574,200 of CM076580.1, forward strand.
CATATATTTTTTATTCCAAAAAAAACTATAAAAGAGATAAAAATAATAATGGTGAGATTCATATGGAGTGGGGGTAGAGAATGTAAATCAATTCATTTGGCCCGGCTGGAGAGTATCACGAAGGTAAAGGAGAAGGGAGGCTGGGGGTTACTGTAACTAGACACTTCTGGGAAATCACTGATCTTTAAATCAATATGGAGAGTTTAACAAAGGATAGCATCTGGGCGGAGATCATCAGATTGAAATACATTGGACTGAAGGACCCGAAGGACATACTTATATCGGGTTGGGAGGATGCAAGATGTTGATCAGAAATCTGGAGAGGTTTTAGCAGATGTTGGCCATTATTCAACGAAAACTTAGAATGGAAATTCGGAAATGGAAATAAGATCCAGATTGGAAGCTGCCAGATTTATGGTCAGGGATAGTCAACAGAATTAAATAGTGAGATTATGGGCCAAATAAATCAAGGAGGTTTATTTTTTATGGGGTAGATGATAAGGGAGTGGGACAATGAGATCCCGCGATGGAAGAGTTATAGGGAGATGGGAATAGAAGAAAATAAAAAAGAGGAATGGGATCAATACATCATCTCCCTAAAATATCTGGGTTTGAAAAAGGATGAAGCAGGTGATAAAATGACTTGGGGAGGGATTACATCGGACTTTCAGATTAATTCAAAGGCTGTTTATATGGCTATGACTGATAAAATGCTAGGTTGGGAACCTAATAGCTAGTTCAAACACATGTGGAAGGTAAAGGTACAAATCAAAATGATTATTTTTATGTGGCTCATATGGAAAAATAAAAATCTGACTTGGGAAAACTTGCAAAAGAAGGGTTGGCAGAGTCTGGGAAGATGCTTGATGTGTGAATATCATGAGGAAGATAACACACATCTGTTCTATAGCTGCTCTTTTGCTAAAGAGGTCCTTCACTCTCTCTGCTTACACCTCAAATTATCGTTCTCGGATTACAGAACAATATCAGAATGCTTTAGGTGGTGGTTTAGAAGGGGAAATAATCTAAGAGCGATCCCTATATTGATGCAATGGTACATTTGGTGTGGTAGAAATAGAAATTTTTTGAAGGCAAGTATTGTACCCCTGGGGAAATATGCATAAAGTTTTATAGTTTATTGGAGAAAATGAAGACTTGTCAAAAACCTCCAAGGGATTTGTCCATGAAGATGAGACCATTTGAAAAGCATTATCCTGCAGGTTTCTTTGGTGGGGCATCACAACAACAAATCTATGGTTGTGGGGCATGGTTAATGTTATCGCTGGATTTCCACTACAAAATATACTGGAATGGAGGCAGAGGAACTAATATGCGTGCAAAAATTATAGTGCTATGGGGCTTACTGTGGTTTGCCACCCATTTATATATGGAGGAGTTTTGGGTTTTTGGTGATTCAAAGGTCATCATTGACCATTTGAACAAAGGAACAAACCTTACCCCGGGGTCTCTCTTACATTGGTTGGAAATTATTAAACCCTTAAAGAGAACTTTCTCAACAATTACTTTCAACGATGTTTTCATGGAAAAAAACAATGAAGTGGGTAGACTCCCAAAGAGAGCACTGAATGGGAGATTCGGTGAGATGGTCTATGAGTTGTACACAACAAATGGTCTTGGAGCTGAAGGCAAAGTATATTTCAGCTAAGATGTTATTTCCTTTTTTGGTTTTGTCACGGGTGGAAAGACTATAAAAGAAAAGCTGAAATCATGAATTTTTTTTATTAATGTAGTTAATAGCAGAAATAGCACATAGAATGGACTTCCGAAGTTAGAGAGAAGATAGAGAAACAAAACAAGATCATTGAAGTACACTTGTGTGTGTGTTTTTTTTTGATAAGATGTATGAAAAGGAATATGTGGAAAAAGAAAAATTATGTTAAAATATAGACATGTGCCTTGGTACACTATATAAACCAGAAGTACTTTTCCGACTGAAAAAACAGTGTGGCTATTGCTACAGCTTGTCGAAGATGATTTCAAAGAGTTGAGAAACACAAATTTGCAGTAGCACTTGGAGGAGGAGCTCATGGTAGCTGGAAATACCAAGAAGCAAGAGTTGTCAGCGTAGTGCACGAGCCCTTCGGGGACCTGACACCTGCTCTCATCTTGGTTCCAGCGCTCCTAAAACTAAAAATACAGAAAAAAGTAATCCGGTTGAAAAGAAAACAGTTTAATACCCATTGTACAAAGAACAGAGGGTAATAATCCAAAAAGTAAAAGGAGTTTCGTGTCTTTCCCCATGCTAAACCACAAAATGCAAATTAAATTCGATAATGCGCCGGTTGAACCCTCACACACAACCTACAACCTAGATGACCAGGTAGACTTTCAAAGAAATCAATACAAATAATCCCATCATTTTCTTCCTCGCGCTCTTACGGTCCATAATTTGCAAAAGCCTTCGGCTGCCCTGGCGAAGTTGGAACACCCAAAGGAAAATGGCGATGGACGAGTAGACTACTCTTAGGGTCTGAGGGTTGGGTTTGGAGTAAGATACATGATCCACTCTTAGGGTTTGGTTTGGAGTAAGATACATGATCCACTCTTAGGGTTTGGTTTGGCGTAAGATACATGACCACAGTTAATGGATCAATTTACAAAAAATGATTTGTTCCTTCACTGATATAACACTGGTACAGAACATGGATGACAGAGTTAGTGGACGGAAACCAATATTTCATATGCTATTGCAACACCATGTGCCATACAGTGGGATGGATGTATGCATGGCATTCGCAAACTTGGTGGCCTTTTGGAATCTTTCCTATCCAACATTCACGTCTCACCCTCTCCCGACCTCCCTTCGTTGTTTGTTATTCATGTAACTGATGGAATGGAATCCTCCATATAATAATATGTTCGACCTCCGTTTGTTATTCATGTAACTGATGGAATGGAATCCTCCATATAATATTTTCTTACATGTTCTTGTTGAAAATGTTTTCTTCCCCGGATAATACTAGTTTTGAAATCATGGTGGAAGTCTTTTCTGGGAGGGATAATAAAATTATGAAATATTGGAAAGGGTACTCTTTAGAAAAGTAGACCACCTTTTTGTCTTCCTCAAAACCCCAAAAACACACAGCGCTACAATGGAAAGCATGAGCATGGGAGTTCCAAAAACACACAGCGCTACAATGGAAAGCATGAGCATGGGAGTTTCAGTGGTGGGATTCTTTATTTCGATGATCACTTTCTCAATGGTTGTCGTGTTAAATGGCCCTTTGTGAAGAATTCCTACAGGAAATAGTTCTCTTTTGTTATGAAGAATATACAGGATATAGTTCTCTTTTGTTATGAAGAATATGCATACTACTCTTGTTGTTGGTTTTAGAAAATATTTTGTATTGGTCTTGTTTGGTACTTACCCCATTGGATTGAAGTGCCCGATTTAAATAGTTTTAGGAAGCAAGCATTGTAAGTTGGTGGTTTTATTTTTATTTTTGATTCAGAGAGGTTTTATTTTCTTATAAAGATATTTTCCAGTTTTGAGGTAAGGAATGTGGTTCTGGAATTTTGTTCGGCTAAAAGTTTGTATTCTTTTTATCGATATAAATAAATAGAAATAGATTAATGCCCTTAAAAAAACATTTCCCAAAGGTGAATACTGGTTTTTAATATTATTTAAAAGTGATTAATGAATCAACTCTACATTACTAAATTAAATATTCAATAATTAGACTATATAAAAAAAATATAATAAACTAATTTATTATGAAATAACCCGGATAAATGAATCAAACCTACATTAGTAAATTAACTATTCAATAATTATATTTTGCAACTGAATAAGAAAGTTATCATAAGTTTTATTAATATAAAAAAATTAAAACAAAATGCATACATAGTTTTAAAAAAATGTGAAGCATGGAATCCAATAACGTGTGATGTCAAGTATATGTTATGTGTAATGATAAATATCTACATCATTATGTAGATATTTTAGTTTTGGATTTAAGTGTTTCAAAAAATTTGCAAAATAAAAAATGATTTCTGTCTTTACATTTTCTATGGGTAAATGGTAAAGATAAAAAAACTCATCTTTAACCATATTTTCGAACTAATACTCTAGTTTTATTGATCAAAAATTGAATCTTTAATATCATAAATATAAATTTAAAATAATAATTAAAAATATTATTAAAATAAGTTAAAATGTTGTTTTTTCAATATATTTATTTTGTTATTGAAATTATTATTGAGTAAATAATTATCAATATGTGAGTTTTTAAGAGTTTATATTTCTGAAAAGATAAAGTAGCTACACTTTTATAATTTAACATGAAGTTAGATGTGTGAAGAAATAAGAAAATAAATTTAAATTAAATTTAAAAAAATTATTAAAGAAAACGAAATTAACTAATTAACATTTGTAATTTGATTGATTCGTCATCATTGTTTAGTTTTTTTTTTTTTCATATATATATATATATATTATGTTGGTGGTTTGTCTTTTTCACATCCACACAACAATCAAAATGAGAGACTTCGTAAGTGAGCAAGACGTTGCACTAGAACATTCTTGACTATATTTCTCAAAAAATTGATTAGTTGGTATGTCTTGTGAATAGGGCAGATGAACACCTGGAACTTGAATCGAGTTGTTAAGTATATTTGAAGAGTGATCTTAGTGTGTTGTTAAGTATATTGATGTGTCATCATTATCAACATATAATAATAAATATTGATAATTGATTTAACTTATGGTTTATGATATTAATTTAATTTATGGTTTATGATATTAACTCGTTAATATTTTTAATTTGATTTGTTCATCATTGTTGTTTAGTTTTTTTTTTTTTAAATAAAAATATCATGTTAGTGTTTTATTTTTCTCCATGTGTTTGTGTCATGGTTTGGTCTTCATGAAAGCTTTATGTTCAAATAAAAGTTTAGCCCAAACATTGTTCATAACATTTTAACCCAAACATTACAACTTGGAGAAAACACCCCTCTCTTTTTTTAACAATTTGTGTTACCCATCTATCATATCATCATTTCATACTTTAAATTAATCATTTATTTCGTTGCATATGATTGGGCTATTTTTTAATTTTATTTATTAAAAGAAAAGTAAAATTATATATATAAGGAGTTAATGTTTATATTCAAGTTTATTATTTTCCAAACCACTTCATTATATTATATATATATTTTTAATTATTTGATTTTATTATTATTAATATTATTATTATTTTATACTTTTTGATTGGGGTTACTTCAGATGGTCAAGTGAAATTATTATTATTTTATTATCTTCTACATTCAAGTTCAAATTCTTGTGTCATACTCATCAATAATTTTTTTTATTTTTTTAACTATACTTTATTAGAAATAATCCTAGATCCTACCTTAATTTACATGTTTATGTAAATTTTAATCTTATTGTTTTTCTTTAACCCATAACAGAGATACATAAGGTACCGTGTTAATTACTTTACCAAAAGTTCAACCCATAATATATATATATATATATATATATATATATATATATATATATATATATATATATATATATGTACTATGTAATTATTAATTACTCTCCAAAGTTTATCATTGCACTTAATAATACATGTTAAGGTTTTTTTTAACATAGAACAGAAAGGAACAAATTAAAACATTGCATGCGGTCGCCATTACACTCTTAACAAACATAAACCCAACGTATATAATGCTTCTACCAATGCATGAGCTGGCGCGTTTAATTTCATTTAAAGCCGAGGTACCTGCATTCAATGGGATGGTACATTTGGCAGACTTTTCCGGATCACAATGCAACTCATAAGGTTTGGTGTTAAAATCCTCTCCGTAGATCTTAGCTAGATCAACGGTGAGGAGTTTGGGCGAGAATTTTTCTCGGTTCCACCGCCAACCCTAGCACCTCCCGGCACTTGACTCCAAGAAAGGTTCTACCCAGTTCATTTCTCTTATGTTCGCTTGTGAAATCTGAAAAGCTCGGCTTTGCAGTGAACCTTTCTGCATTTCTTTTATGAAGTTAATGAAGGAATAACTTCGTGGTGCTGAGCCTTACTCCGATGAGCTTCTCTACAAAGTTTTATTGTCGTAAATACACATGTAGAGGCGAGTTGTTTTGGGTACGAATGGATTCTGTGTATAACAGAGGTAAATCCATCCGGTGTTTCTCTTTAGGATTTTTTTTTTTTTTAAAATCTTAGATTAAAACATTATTCCCAATTTTCATTCTTCCACAGCTTATATATTTACAAAGGTTTCTCTTCGTTATTGAATCTAGAAGCTTTAGAGGATAATGCGCTCGAATGGCCGCTTCCAAACCTCCTAGGTAAACTACCAGTTAACCCCTTTTGTTATCATTAAAGAGTTTCTCTTCCGACGCATTATTGGTGCTATGTGTTTATCTTATTTATGCAATAGTATCGGTTACTGATAACTCTTTCTTGTTTTAATTTCTTCGCAGGTCGATTTTAATGCTTGGGTAGGTGTTATCAAATTCGGTCTTGGTTGTCTTCCAAAGACCTTGACCCAGCTAACACTGCCTGCAGACTTTCTTCTAGGTATTTAATGTCCAACAACAACCTTTCTTTCGCTAAATCAGCTGATGCGGCCTTCCGACCTTCTCAGGAACCTTTAAAAGAGCGAAAAGGGCTTGCCAATCTTAACTTAGATTGTTGCTGGCAAAGTTTAGGTTCAGGTTTTCTTATTGGCAATAGATTGAATATGAAGCTTCTCGCTAATTGAGAATACTGGATTTTTTATGTAATATTCCTGTACATTCGTGCCTCTGTACCCTTAAGGGTTTTTAATACTTCCTTGGTATGTGCATTTTCTGTGAAACGAGTTTTTATTATACGAATGACTGTTAAATCCCTCTTTATGGATGTCTGCATAACCAGTATATCTATTGTTATATTACTATTTCATATAAGCAATCTCCATTTATATATATAGAAAATTTGTTTATTGAAAAACGGAATTCTTTCACCGTTATATTGTTTACCAGGTTAGTTCTTATTGGTTCTCATGAATTTTCTGAAATTTGCTTTGCTCTGTTTTTAATAAATATAGTTTCTAACTCAAGATTTGTGCTCTCATTATAATTGAAAGGTCTATTTCCAAACATTCTTTAGTCCCTTCTACATCTGATTTTTTATTATAATACGCTCAGAGTTTTCGATATTTTTTTATATCGTTGAAATTGGATAAATCATATAGAATTTGATTATATACAGTTTCTTCCTTCTTCTTTTTTCTTTTACATATAAGCTGTTATGTAATATGAAATTAATTAGAAAGGGTTCGTTTCCATTATAGTCAAATCTGGTGACCGGACCACCCTTCATAGTGTCCGTGTATGGCTGTATTTATAAGGACGAGGTATCATGGATAGGGTTTTGCCCAAACTTAAGATCAAAAGTCCAAATACTATCTCATCGAATTAACTTAAAACTTAACCTGAAGTTTTTTTTTTCCAGTTTCCTTGCTTATACATATTTTCTGATTTATCTCTTTTCTAGATTCATTCACAGTAAGTTAGAAAGACAAGAATGTATACAAATAATAGTTACAATCTTTTTATATTAGAACAACCTTCTTTACTGTGTTTAGGATATTTATATATATGTATATAAATGCAGTCCTCTTGTCACTTGCATAGTTTATAGAATTCTAATAATACTGTCTATCTATTATTCGCATAATTCTAGAATTATCTAGAAATGTTACAATCTTTTTGCTGTGAACATAACTTCAGAATTTAACATTAAATACACACGAATCCTGTTACTATTTCTTTACAGAATTCATGAAATAACTATATATTTAGAATCTCCATCTGCAACTAAAGAAATCAAACAAAATTTCATAAATTTTACTTATTTGATTAGCAGATTATAGCTGTGGTCCTCCCAACCTTCAGGAGAGGCGATTACGTCCTTCTCCTACCCCCGTGCTCCAATTCCTGGAAAGGTACGGGTTAACAGTGGATTCTTTTCTGCTATGATCTCAGGACAGTCAGTCCAGCCAACGCCAAAAAAATAGTTTCAGGCTTTTCTAAGTGTTTTTCCACTGGTCTCTACCAGCTCTATAAAATCCACACTCTTTCCTCCAAACTAGAAAAGAGCCCCTATTCCTCACTGGGATAAACCTTTTATCCTTAGAGGAACAGGTAACTGTTTCCAACTGTCCCCAACCACTTCCAATTCTTGGAAAAAATTTTACCATCAACTTTTTTATTTACTTTTATCCAATTTATTTTCCATAACAATGCTATTATTTAAAATAAATAACATAAATTGTCTTAGTTATTCCTTAACAAATATATACAAATCATTTAACTAGTTAATCAACTAGTTAGCAGGAAATATAGCTGTCACAACTTTCCCCCTGGAAGTAACATCGTCCTCTATGTTTTCACTCTAGCTCTGAAAAGAGCTCTGGGTAGGCTTCCTTCACGAATCTTTCATCCTCCCAAGTAGCCTCATCCGGGCCAAAGTGCTTCCATTGCACTTTAACCTGGGTGATAACTCACTTTCGGAGCATGATTTCCCTTTGGTCAAGTATACGTTGCGGCTCGACCAGGAACTCTCCGTCTGGCTCTACCTGCAACAACAAAATTTCTTGTCAATTTCTCACAAAGGAAATCATATTGCAAGTTAGGACTTGTATTTCTATCCTACCTCTATATGTTGCCAATGAATTACGTGCTTTGAATCATGCACATAACGCTTCAACAGGGACATATGAAATACATTATGCACTCGAATGTGACTGGGTAAGGCGAGCCAATAGGCCACAAGTCCTATCCTTTCTAAAATTTGGAAGGGTCCACAGAACATTGGGGCCAATTTGGCACAAGAGGTCCATTGTAATGTGCTCCTCTTGGGTTTTATTCTTATGTACACATTGTCCCCCACCTCGAATTCCCAATAAGACCTATTTTTATCCACATAGATCTTCTGCCGATCTTGTGCAGCCTTGAGATTTTGTCTTATCCTTTTTACTTCTAATTCCATTTCAGCAAGCATCTCGGGTCCCAACATTAATTTTGTTTCGGGGCTACTCCAGTTTATGGGTGTGCGACACTGCCTCCCATAGAAGGCCTCAAAAGGACCAATCTTCAAGGATTCCTGTTAGCTATTATGATAAGCAAATTCGACCAAGTGCAAATAGTCTTCCCATTTAGTTGGTTGTTGCATTACATACATGCGCAACATGTCTTCCAATACCTGGTTTACTCGCTCCGTTTGCCCGTTAGACTGGGGATGATAAGCTGTGCTAAATTTTATCTGAGTTCCCATTCTTGTAAACAATGTCTTCCAGAAGGCAGAGGTAAAATTGACATCTCGGTCTGAGATAACTGTCTTAGGAATTCCATGTAGTATGAAAATATCCTTCATGAATATCTCAGCTATTTGTACAGTCTTATAAGTAGACTGTACTGGTATAAAATGCACAGGTTTACTCAATCTGTCCACCACCACCATTATGGAATCATTTTGTCTTCTGGTCCACGGTAAGCGTGTAATGAAGTCCAGGGATATGACCTCCCACTTCCATTCGGGTATTGGTATGGGCTGCAATAATCCTGCAGGATGTTGATGCTCTACCTTCACCTGCTGACACTCAAAACACTTACTTAGATATTCAGCAATGTTTTTACGCATACCAAGCCAGAAGAATATCTTCCTAATTGCAGTCAACATTTTTCGGTATCTCGGATGACCTGCATAATTGCTGCGTTGGTGTTCATTCATTGTCAACTCTTTCAGATTCACATGGTTAGGAACATATACTTTACCTCGGAAAGTTAACATTTGATCTCCATTTATTCCATACTCAGTTGTGCCTCCTTGCTTTCTAATTTCTTCCATTTTTTGCCACAAAAACTGGTACTCGAGATCTTTTTGCGCTTCTTCCTTTATTTTTCTGAAAATCTACTTTCCAGCTGATTATAATATAGCTCATATATACCATGTAATTTCATACTTAAAGAATTAGCTACTCAATTTTCCTTTCCTTTGACATGCTGAATATCTATGTCAAACTCACTTAGGAAAGCATTCCATCTTGCTTGTCTTGAATTTAAATCTGCTTGCTTGAAGTAATTCGTCAAGCTACTATGATCCGTTTTTAACACAAACTTTTTTCCCAGCAAGTAGTGTCTCCATACTCGGAGTGCATGAACTACTGCTATTAACTCCATATCATACATGGATTACCTTTGTTCATGATTCTTCAATTTCCTGGATTCATATGCCACCACTTTGCCTTCCTGAGACAGAACTGCCCCAACACCTTCTTTACTTGCGTCTATACATACTTCAAATTATTTTTTGGGATCAGCTACCCTTAATACAGGAGCAGTGGTTAAAATCTGTTTCAGTTTTTCAAAACTGTTTTGACATTCCGCAGTCCATTTAAAAACTTTTCCTTTCCTCTACAAGGAAGTAATGGGAAAAGCAATTCTGGAAAATCCTTTAATAATTCTTCGGTAGTACCCAGCTCGTCCCATAAAGGATCTAATATCTTCCACGTTCTAGGGTACCCTCCATTCCATGATTGTTTTGATCTTTTCTGGATCAACAACAGTTCCCTTTGTTGAAATAACATGTCCTAAATATTGGATTTCTGTTTTGAAGAAATCACACTTGCTGAACTTTGCGTACAACTGGTGTTTTCTTAGCATCTCCAGCACAATCCTCAAATGCTCCTTATGCTCTTCCTTTTTTTTTGGAATAGATCAAAACGTCATCTATAAATATAAGTACAAAATTATCCAGGAAAGGATGGAAGACTCCATGCATTAGCCTCATAAAGGTTGCTGGTGCATTTGTTAACCCAAAGGGTAACACCACGAATTCATAGTGACCATACCTAGTACGGAATGTTGTCTTGCAAATGAATTCATCTTTGATTCGAATCTGATGATACCCAGATCTCAAATCTATCGTGGAAAACACTATGGCCCCTTTTACTTGATCAAATAGATCATAAATCCTTGGTAAAGGGTATTTTTTCTTTACTGTTAATTTTTTGAGCTGCCTATAATCCATGCACATTCGCATGGTCTCGTCTTTCTTTTTCACGAATAGAACTAGTGCTCCCCAAGGGGACACACTTGGGCGAATGTAACCTTTATCCATTAATTCCTGTAACTGCATCTTCAATTCTGTTAATTCTGGCACACTCATTCTATAAGGAGCCCTTGACACGAGAGAAGCTCCAGGCATTAACTCTGTAGTAAAGTCAATGTCTCTCCTTGGTGGTAATCCATGAATATTTTCTAGAAAAAAATCTAGAAATTCTTGTACCACAGGTATATTTTCTATTGCAGGCGATTTCTCCTTAGAATCTGCATACCCCACCTAAATTGCATATAACTGGCACCACTTTCTTATACATTTATTTATTTGGGATGCTGAAATTGGACGTAGCTATAATGGATTTATGATTCCTTGAATTTCCTTACATGTTCCATCGTGCATTCTGTAATAAATAATCTTTTCCTTACAGTCTACTAGTGTCCAATGCTTTTCTAGCCAATCCATGCCTAACAAAACATCATAGGATCCTAATGGAAAAATGTTCAGATCCACTTGTAATTGCTGATTCGAAATTTCTAATATACAGTTCGGAATTTTGGCAATTACCTTGCGCTTTGCTTCGGTGGCTAACTGTACTAGCCATGAACTTTTAAATTTCTGTTCTTTCAATTTACACAACTCTACCACTTTGGGACTAACATAGCTCAGACTTGCGCCTAGATCTACCAAAATAGAAACAGATTGAGTTAGTATTTTACCTTCCAGCTCAATCATTGTTGGCCAATAATCCGCTTGTATGTCTTCCAAAGCTGCATTGATACAGGGTATATTTCGCGCCACATCACCTACTGTACAAGCTTCCTGCAAGTTGGCTACAGTGTCATTTCTTGTTCGTTGTGGGCAGTTTTTATAGTAAGGTGCTTCACCACACCCCCAACATTGTAAAGGTGGCTTGGTCACTTGCCCTTTCTCAGGATTGTTGGATGCTTCTGTAGGCTTTTTGTCTGCTGGCCATCTGGTTCTCTGGTGATTTCTGCCAAACTGTTTGTTGACAAGATTTCGTGCAAAAATTTTAAAGTTGCCGCTTTTGGCGCCCTTGAAACTCGAGTTACTTTTCTGTCCCTTCTTTGGCTGCCAAGTTTTTCCAACCTCCCCTTTGGTCTTGGACTGCTGATAGCACATTCGTGCTTTAGGAATGGCTTCATCCATGGTTCGGGGATTTACAAATTATATTCACTCCTTCATGTGTGTTGGCAAACTGCTCAGAAATCTCTGCACTTTAGCCTTTTCCTCTCGAAGATATGGAACATATCGTAACAGGGAGGTAAACTTAGTGATATATTCATCCATAGTCATCCGTCCCAGCCTTAATTCGTGAAATTCCTTAGCTTTTTTGTCATAAAATCGTTCTTTTAAATACTTTTCCTTGAAGTATTGCTGAAAATATTCCCAGGTAACATCTTGTTCCTCTATGCTTCAAACATTTTTCACTTCTTCCCACCACAAAGTGGCCTTCTCCCGTAACTGATATATGGCTAATATGGCCTTCAGGTTGCTACTATACTCGTACACTTGGAAGTACTTATTCATGTTTATTAACCACGCTTTAGCCACTTCTTTAGCTTCACCATCAAACGTTGGTGGTTTTGTTTTTCGAAACTCCTCCTGAAGTTCTATTTTCTACTTTTTAACTTCTTGCTGATCTGACACATTGCCAGATTTTGCTGCGTTGAAATTTTTGTTTTTGCTTTGCTGGGGTGGGCTTCTTTCCACTCTGTCGATGGTGTTATTTCTCATTTGTTGTTATTCTTCATCTTGCATGCCTCTGTCAGTACTTGGATGTTTCACTTCCTGGTTTTGTTTATCTGACAAATTTTTTAATATTTTCTCCTGATCTTGCAATAGTCATTCATTATCATTTCGAACACGTACCATTTCCTACTGTAATTGTTGTACCGTATTCAACAGGAAAATGGTTTGGTGTCATTGTTCTTCCAGTAACCTATTAGTCTTTTGATGTTTTTCGACACTTAGTTGGACCCACATTTCTAGGTTCATCACTGGTTGACCTTGGGGTTCCCCGACTTCTTGGGGAGTTTGCTATGTATTTCCCCTTCTCATAATTTTTCTTGCTAAACTTTGTGCATCAATAAACATACAACTTTATCGTTAGTTGACCCTTAGGGTACTAGCATATGAACGCTGCTCTGATACCACTTGTCACACTTATCAATAATTTTTTTTTTTTTTTTAACTATACTTTACTAGAAATAATCCTAGATCCTACCCTAGTTTACATGTTTATGTAAATTTTAATCTTATTGTTTTTCTTTAACCCATAACTGGGATACATAAGGTACTGTGTTAATTACTTTACCAAAAGTTCAACCCATAACAGGGTTATATATATATGCTATATAATTATTAATTACTCTCCAAAGTTTATCATTGCACTTAATAATACATGTTAAGGTTTTTTTTTTTAACATAGAACAGAAAGGAAAAAATTAAAATATTGCATGTGGTCGCCATTACACTCTTAACAAACATAAACCCAACGTATATAATGCTTCAACCAATGCATGAGATGGCATGTTTAATTTCATTTAAAGCCGAGGTACCTGCATTTAATCGGATAGTACATTTGGCAGAATTTTCCGGATCACGATGCAACTCTTAAGGTTTGGTGTTAAAATCCTCTCCGTAGATCTTAGCTAGATCAACGGTGAGGATTTTGGGTGGGAAATTTTCTCGGTTCCACTACCAACCCTAGTGCCTCCTGACGCTTGACTCCAAGAAAGGTTCTTCCCAATTCATTTCTCCCATGTTCGCTTGTGAAATCCGGAAAGCTCGGCTCTACAGTGAACCTTTATGCATTTCTTTTATGAAGTTAACAAAGTAATAACTTTGTGGTGCTGAGCCTTACTCCGAGGAGCTTCTCTGCAAAGCGTTATTGTCGTAGATACACCTGTAGAGGTGAGTTGTTTTGGGTACGAATGGATTCTGTGTATAATAGAGGTAAATCCATCTGTCGTTGCTCTTTAGGTTTTATGTTTTTTTTAATTATCTTAGATTAAAACATTATTCCCGATTTTCATTCTTCCACAGCTTATAAATTTACAAAGGTTTCTCTTCGTTATTGAATCTAGAAGCTTTAGAGAATAATGCACCCGAATGGCCGCTTCCAAACCTCCTAGGTAAACTACTAGTTAACCCCTTTTGTTATCATTAAAGAGTTTCTCTTCCAACGCATTATTGGTGCTATGTGTTTATATGATTTATGCGAAAGTCTCGGTTACTGATAACTCTTTCTAGTTTTAATTTCTTCGCAGGTCGATTTTATTGCTTGGGTAGGTGTTATCAAATTCGGTCTTGATTGTATTCCAAAGACCTTGACCCAGCTAACATTGCCTGCGGACTTTCTTCCACGTATTTAATGTCCAACAACAACCTTGCTTTCACTAAATCAGCTGATGCGGCCTTCCGGCCTTCTCGGGAACCTTTAAAAGAGCGAAAAGGGCTTGCCAATCTTAACTTAGATTGTTGTTGGCGGAGTTTAGGTTCATGTTTTCTTATTGGAAATAGATTGAATATAAAGCTTCTCACTAATTGAGAATACTGGCTTTTTTCTATAATATTCATGTGCATTTGTGCCTCTGTACCCTTAAGGGTTTTTAATACTTCCTTGGTTTGTGCATTTTTTGTGAAATGGGTTTTTATTATACGGATGACTGTTAAATCCCTCTTTATGGATGTCCGCATAACCAATATATCTACTGTTATATTATTATTTCATGTAAGCAATCTCCATTTATATATATAGAAACATTGCTTATTGAAAAACATAATTCTTTCACCATTATATTGTTTACCAGGTTAGCTCTTATTGGTTCTCATGAATTTTCTGAAATTCGCTTTGCTCTGTTTTTAATAAATATAGTTTCTAACTCAGGATTTGTGCTCTCATTATAATCGAAAGGTCTATTTCCAAATATTATTTAGTCCCTTATAGATCTGAGTTTTTATTATAATACGCTCAGAGTTTTCGATATTTGTTTATATTGTTGAAATTGGATAAATCATATAGAATTTGATTATATACAGTTTCTTCCTTTTTTTTTTCTTTTACATATAAGTTGTTCTGTAATATGAAATTAATTAGAAAGGGTTCGTTTCCCTTATAGTCAACTCTGGTGACTGGACCACCCTTCATAGTGTCCGTGTATGGCTATATTTATAAGAACGAGGTATCATGGTTAGGGTTTTGCCCAAACCGAAGATCAAAAGTCTAGATACTATCTCATTGAATTAACTTAAAACTTAACCTGAAGTTTTTTTTTTTTCCAGTTTCCTTGCTTATAATATTTTCTGATTTATCTCTTTTCTAGATTCATTCACAGTAAGTTAGAAAGATAAGAATGTATAAAAATAACAGTTACAATCTTTTTATATTAGAACAACATTATTTACTGCATTTAAGATATTTATATATATGTATATAAATGCAGTCCTCCTGTCACTTGCACAGTTTACAGAATTTTAATAAATATTGTCTATCTATTATTCGCATAATTCCAGAATTATCTAGAAATGTTACAGTCTTTTTGCTGTGAACATAACTTCAGAATTTAACATTAACTACACAGGAATCTTATTACTATTTCTTTACAGAATTCATGACATAACTATATATTTAGAATCTCCATCTGCAACTAAATAAATCAAACAGAATTTCATAAATTTTACTTATATGATTAGCAGATTATAGCTGTGTTCCTCCCAACCTTCAGGAGAGGCGATTACGTCCTTCCCCTATCCCCGTGCTCCAATTTCTGGAAAGGTACGGGTTAATAGTGGATTCTTTTCTGCTATGACCTCAGGACAGTCAGTCCAGCCAGCATCAGAAAATTAGTTTCAGGCTTTTTTCTGAGTGTTTTTCCACTAGTCTCTACCAGCTCTGGAAAATCCACACTCTTTCCTCCAAAATAGAACAGAACCCCTATTCCTCACTGGGATAAACCTTTTATCCTCAGAGGAACAGGTAACTGTTTCCAACTGTCCCCAACCACTTCCACTTCTTGGAAAACATTTTACCATCAGCCTTTTTATTTACTTTGATCCAATTTATTTTCCACAACAATGCTATTATTTAAAATAAATAACATAAATTGTCTCAATTATTCCTTAACAAATATATACAAATCACTTAACTAGTTAACCAACTAGTTAGAAACTAGTTAGTAGCAAATGTAGTTGTCACATCTTGCTAGTAATATGATGAGCTTTAGTGCCTTGATGTTTATTTTTGTAATTATTTGGAAAAACACTCTTAAGTGAGCATAATTGTAAGCTTTCTTTCTACCACCAACTTCACTCTTACCTTTAGGAAGCAACCTCACTCTTTGCCTTCAGGTTGAGAAAGAGGTCTATTTATTTATTTAAAACAATAAATATCCTCTACATTTTAAATAAATTTCAAATAATTTAGTTTTCTTTTCCTTTTTATTTTTAATGTTAAAATATTTTACAAAATTCAATATTTTCAATATTAATTTCATCATGTATGTATTTCTTGTTTTTTATTTTTTTAAATATAAATGTTAATTTAATAATCTTAACTTTTTCCTTCCTTTCTATTTTTAATATATATATTTTTTTAAACTCAAAATTTTTAATGATGATGATGATGATGGTGGTGGTTAACGTCCACTAAGACCAAACTTTGGTCTATCGGACCTATAATTTTCTTAGTTCTTAATTGTCTGGCTTCTCGTCTTTCTTGGCGAGATTGGTGTTGTAGCTTTCTTTTTCTTCTATATAGTCTTCCAAATTCCTTTATCTTGCACCTCCTTCATCTCTTTTGATTCTTGGGACACTGGTGTCTTATCTTCGGGATTTTGGAGATATTCTTTGCTGCAAAATGCAGGTTTCTTTTGCGTGCTATTTGAATCCTCATAATTGTTGATGCTTGAGGGGCTGTCGAGTTCATTTTTTTGTTGTTGGGTGGGCCTTCCCCCCTGCTTGTCTTGAGGGTTGTTTCTTTCTTGCATGATTTCTTGTGATTCAGAGTTTTCTGGAGAGTATTCTTCCTTGATGACAGTGTAATGTTCCTTTTGTGCTCCTTCCCACCATGTAGGTCTATGGTGATTCTTTCTAGCAAAAATTTTTTGGGAGACTTTTGGGCAATTTTTGGCTAGATGGCATGTCTCAAAGCAGGATCAACATCTGAAGAGGACAATTTCATAGTCGAGTTTCTGGTTCCATACATAGTCTTTGCTTTTTAGGATTATTTTAGCTGGGAATCCAGCGTTGAAGTCCATTTATACACAGATGCGTGCATAGGTGGTTCTGACATATTCCTCTATTTCTGGGCACTTGCAGTAAAATTTCCCAATTGCATTTCCAATGTCTTTTAGCGAGGAGAGATTCCAGAGATGCAAAGGTAGTTTTGGCAATATGACCCAAACTGGTGCTGAGGTTATGACTACTGTTGAGGGGTCAAATGATGGGTTCCATGGCTTCATGAATAGGCTTGATTTTTCCCAAAACCAAGGGTCGGAATCTAAAATGCATTGTCTACTTTCAGGGTTTTAAAAATATACTATAAAGAAACCCTTAGCACAGGGGTAGATATTAATTTCATCAGAAATGAGAGGCTTCCATACCTCCGAGATCCAACTATGGAGAGCTGTCAGCCGCAGCCAAAAGCCATTAAACCAACAGATTGAGGCACTTTCAGAAAACTTCAAGGCCTCATCCAGTGAGGCCTTGACCACCTGCACAATGGGAGCTGGGGCTTCATTGATAATATGGGCAGGAGCTTGAATCTCAGAGGTGGAAAGAATTGGGCCAATAATTATCTTCGCGAAGCTGGGAGCCATACTAGACCCAAAAATATACTCGAAGAGATTTCACACAGTAAACCCAAAAGTTTTTAAATATTTCGTACCACAGACTCGAGAGATGAATCGATATAGATGAGGGATTTTAAATACCTCACACTACCACAGAGAGCTGGATCACCGTGGACATAAGACTTTAAATGTATATAATTAAACAAAGTAGAAGATCACCGCAGAGGTTTCCTGCGGTCCTCCTCGTGGTATTTTTTTCAGCGGCGACACTGATGAAGTTGAAGTATCCCAAGGCCCAAACCCTCAAGCACAACAACATAGCCTGCAACAGCAACAAAAAAAATAAGAGGTATAGATTCCATGGCAGGAACAACAAGAAGAAGAGTTGGAAATTCCACAGGTTGATGGAGAACAAGAAACAAGAGGAAAAATAGGTGGATATTCCATAGCCTGACACATAAGTAGAGGTGAAAGGAGACTAACAGAAGAAGAATTTCCACTGATAAATGCACTGCTGAAGTCACTAGAGAAGAATGTTGGGGATGCCCTAAATTTGATTCAAAATAATGCACAATTATTAATGGATCGTTGCCCATACACTTCAAGTTCTTGGGGTTGGCCTGCAAACATTATATAATTAAATGGAGCCGAAGATCCCCGCAGAGGTTTCATGCGGAAGAGATGCGAACCGCAAAGGGTTCCTGCAATGGGAGGTTCAAATATCTAGATAGGTTCTTGCGAACCGCATTGCAGAACCGAAGAAGACCTTCTCACAACAATCCACAGCAAACCTGCAACCGCACCGCAGACTCGAAGAAGACTCGCAACCACAGACTTGAAGAAGCCACCGCAGACTATGAAGCCACCGTAGACTTGAAGCCAACTGCAGACCCAAAGAAGCCACTGCATATTATGAAGACCCACAACTGCAGACCCGAAGGAGCCACCACAGATAGATGTTAATATATAGTATAGTTTCAAAATGCATAGTTAAAAAGAGATAATGATTATAAAAATATCCAAAATTAATTAATATTTATTTTTAGAACTTATTACTTAATTGCTATCAAATAGTTACTATGACATTCGTTGATCAATAATAAAAATAGTAAAACTATTTTTACAAAGGGGAAACTATTTTTACAGTGTTTGAATCATGTTTTTTTTTATGGTGGAAATGGATTCGACACCATCAAAAACATGTGGGGCACCCAAAATATTGAAGTTTGACAGTTGCAACTTGGTTTTCAAAAATCTCTGCCATATTTTATTGAAATCTTCCCTGAATTTCCATAATTTGCGGGGGAAAAAAACAAGCTGGTTAGATTGCATATGATCCCTCCATATCTGAAAACTACCTATATCAAATAACATTCAAATTTTAATAATAAGAAAAAAGAAATTATACATAAAATTATAGTAAAAGAGATTTTCAAAATTCTACCATATTTACATGTTAGATATTTATTTTGAAAAATAGCTTGTAAATCATTGGTTTCAATGCCATAAATTTATGTTAACATAAACAATTTTTAAAATATAAACATTTTTGGAAAACAAACTATTTTTTTTAAATTATATTTGAAAAATAACTATTTTTATTTAAAACTAATGGTAAAGAATATATATATATATATATATATATATAGATATATATATATATATATATTGAAGATAA
This sequence comes from Pinus albicaulis, assembly GCA_034641835.2. NCBI lineage: Eukaryota > Viridiplantae > Streptophyta > Pinopsida > Pinales > Pinaceae > Pinus > Pinus albicaulis. The sequence goes on from CM076580.1 coordinate 781,593,774, forward strand.
AATATTGTTGGAAAAATAAATAATGTTTTATAATATTTTTAAAAAAGTGAAATAATGATAATAATAATAATTAAATATATAAAGCCTTGAGGGTTAGCTCAATTGGTTGAGTCGTTGCTATTACAACACATGTCACAATTTCAATTCTATGGAGACTTTGAGAGTCAAGCTAGTAATATGATGAGCTATGAGAGCCAAACTAGTAATATGTTGAGCACTTTGATGCCTTGATGATTATTGTTGTAATTGTTTAGTGAAACACTCTTAAGTGAGCATAATTGTAACCTAACTTTGTACCACCAACTACACTAGTTCCTTTGAGCAACAACATCATTATGAGACCCATTTCTTTCCTTAATATCTATATATATATATATATATATATATATATATATATATATATATATATACTCTGGACACTATGAGAGCGTAAGCATAATTGGAAGCTAACTTTGTACCACCAACTTCACACTTGCCTTTCGGTGAGATGTCGATTTCTTTCCTCTATATATATATATATTACATTTTTAAATAGATGTCAAGTTATATTTATTTTTTAATGTTAAAAATATTTTATAAAATTTAATACTTTCAATGTTAATTTATCATCTTTGCATTTTGGTTTTTTAATGTAGATGTTAATTTAATAACCTTAGCTTGATTAGAATTAAAAATTTTAAAATTATTATTATTATTATTATTTTTAATCTAATAATAATAAAGAGGTGATATCTCAGAAGGGGGTGACGAATATGACAAGGAGTGGGGGGTAGGTTTCCACCAACCCACCTGACCAATATCCCAAGGGACATAGAACCACACCCCTAACAAGTCTAAGAAAATAAAGGAAGATTATAATGTTCCGTGGGTATACTCACATGCAAGGACAACGAGGACATGTAGGAAAAGGCGTTGCACATCTGAGGGAAAAATATTATGTTGAGAGAGTTCCATATTCTTGATTGAAAGATCATATGCTTAAGTAATCTCTCAACATATGAGCTTCCATGATGTAATATTCCTAATTAGCTTTTAGGTAGTTGGAATATTAAATTTTTCTTTCATTCATAACTTAGATGAATAAATTGATAGAGAGACCCTTAAATCTCTTTAGTAGGAATAAAACAATTTCCAGTGTGAAGGTGGATCGATGTAGCTAGCTGAAATAAAGCAACCCTGACTGTGAATGGGTTCAATGCATGTGGATAGGGTCAAGGTTGAACAAATCAATAGCGCTGCCATGGGAGAGTGGAGATAGTGGAGGACAGTGCAATTATGGTGGAGGAGTGTTTGCACGGAAGTAGCATCTTTAATGAGTTGGACCAAGGGTGAGGAAGCTCACCAAGCATACAAGGAAGGGGATGGAAGCCATATAAGGCATTCTGAATATTGTTTATGTCTTGGTCTTTTATGAATTTCTGCACACTTCAACTGTTTACCAGATTCTGTTGTGATCTTTAGCACAAGGGTGTTTCCGGGGGGAAATACCACCCTCATCCTCGGGGGACTTCGAGTGCCCACTCATGAGAGGTACATTGAGTTTCATTCCACCATCTGGCATTAGGCCAAGCTTCATCCATCTACCACAGCGTAGTCTCCTTTATAAACTGCGTTATTTTGTAGGGCAGCTGCAGTGGACGGTTGAGAGACCCATTTTGTGAGTCAGTTTCCTAGTGGAGGGAGAAACCTTTCATTGGGAGGATCTATTGGAAGGAGTTTCAGCTTATATCAGCCACTTCCCTATAGTCATGGAGTTTCAGAGCGTTATTCAGCCCTAGGGCTGCATTTTTCATAGTGTGTATTTCTGAAAACCCTTTCTGGGTTGTCTTGGAATTATGCTTGGGAGCTTAGGTCTATATTCTTGACACCTTTTTAGAATTATATCGATAGATCTATATATTAATATTTTCCATCTGCAGTTATTCCCTCATAGACTGTGTAGTCACAGTATTCCAACATTTTATGTATTAGCAACATTTCATATTTTGATGTATTGGATCATGGGAGGCTTGTTTGCCTAGCTTGAGTGACCTTTTCCTCAAGACATTGTAATTATTTTATGCTATTAAACATAATGGAATGCGTTATAGGTCAATTTGGGAACCATTCCTAATGACCTGGTTAACTGGGCATCATCTCCAGGACCGATGATCAAGGGTCTATCATTCCCTATAATCTCAGTTGCTATATGCGCTAAGATAGGAAACAACATAAATCAAACAAGACTTTCATCAAGCAAGGGTTTCCATGGTTTGAAGCTTATTATTTAACATATGAGAGCTCACCAACGCAGGCTCTAAGGGGCCTAAGTGTGTTTCATATGCAGGTAGCCCCATTCAAGGCTGATCTGCAAAGCACTTCCCGACATTCAAAGGTGCGTTGGTCACATTGGGAGGGAAATTCTCATTGTTCCGGAATCTCCACTTAGCTAGTGTCTTCTAGAAGGGTTCACATGTGTCAAGCTTCAGATCCAAGTGTCCATTTTAAATCTACATCGATGGAGACATTTCTTGCCTATTTTTGGAATGCTATTGATTGCAAAACAACCTACAGTTCATCTATAAATTGAACACAGATCTAAGTGTTTGAGAAGGAAGAATTTGAGTAGAGAAATGCAAGAGAATTTTCAATTGAGAGTTTGATTTGTGGAGCTGCTGCTAGAGATATTTATGCTATGATGAGGCTTGGGAACTATGCTGGAAGGTCACTCCAAATCAGTCACTAGGTTGTAACCTCTCCTTCTATCATCAATAAAGAGTACTTCTTGTTTTTCCCTACATGCATCTATGTTAACTTTGATTTTCCATATTGTAAGATCTTGGTTGATGAATGCAGTTTATGCTTAACTGATTTAGCTAATTAACTTGAATAGATATCTATATTATTGCATCTTCTGTTGTTTTAGTGTTCTTTCTTGCAGGAAGCATTCAGCCAACAAAACCGCTTGAATTTGAAGTTGTAGCAGAAGCAACAGAAAGGAGCCATTTGGAAGCGACTGAAACAAGTAAGCATCCAATCCTCTTTGTGTATCTATTTTGAGTTAGGAGAAATGGTAGTATAGTATTTCACCTATTTTTCTAGGCTAACACCTGCCTAGGGAAGCGTAATTTATCCGTAGATTACAATTCTGGCCCAACAAACTGGCGAATCCACTTGGGAGAATTTCTCTTGTTTTCAGGTGTTTTAGTCTCTGATTTTATTTCTAAATCCACCCAGTAGTTGTTTCACATAAAGATTAGAATTTTTTAGAGCTTAATTTGCAAAGTTAGTGAGCCAAACAATAGCTTTTTCTTTGTTTACTGCGCCCAATGCACCCTTAGTCAGGGCACATTGCTTTGCAGAGCACTGTCTCCCTTCCAAGCCTGCGTTGTAGAGCACTGTCTCCCCTTGGAGACCGCGTTGGCTCCTGAAAGGGACCAAATTCCCTTGAATCTGACTTTGTACTTTGCTTCAGTTTTGTTTGCTGCTGTGTTCTAAAAATTTTGATGCTCAATTGACCAGTAACTCTATATACTTCTTCTCCTTTGATTGAAAATTTGTTTAATGATGTTTTAAAAAGTTTTTCATTATCATTGACAAGTTGATTTCAAAGTACTTTTTATGGTCGCATTAAGAATCGTTTTCTTTCGAAATAGGAAATTGTCGTAAAATCTTCATTTCCTTGATAAGAGAAATTGTTGTTGAAATACTCGTTTTTCCTTCAAAAGAGAAAATTTTGTTTGTATTCTTCATTTGTCGAAAGTAAAAAGCATTTCGATTATTGATCTAGTGCACCTAGTTTCTTTTCTGCATTCATATCATTAAGGAAACTGAAAAGAAAAACTTACATTTGCATGTAGGATTGTGTGTTTTTTGCAAAAGGAACATTAGGAAATCTGCAATTAGTTTGTGATTCATTGATTTTGTTTTGTTCAATGATTTTTTTGCTCACAAATTATTTGTTCTCTTTCCAAAAAACTAGCGTTCTCTTACCTTAGTAGCTAGGTTCTTCATTGAAAAAGATGAAAGTGAAAGTTTGCTTATCATTCTTAGCTGCATTTTAGGAACTTTAGATACATCATCGTGGTGAACCTAAAAGGCAAATTGTTAAGCAAGATCAACATAAAATAAATCTCAATTTACTTAACAACGCATTGGAACATTAACGATAACATTTAGAAGGTCTAGGCTAGAGATGTGTTCCGGCGTCGTAAAACATAGTAGTTGTCGTTAACTTGTTCCATATACATTCTGGAGGTGATACCTCACCCACTGGCTCTCGTAGCATACTCGTAGGGTAACAATCAGTAATTGCACTTGTGTATATTCGGCAATGGTTATTAAAGCATTTAAGAGATAAAGGGTGTTTCTCAATGGTATGGTTTCGCATACCATAAATACACATGACTTGGCCTCTATTACATTTTCAGTATATTTTCAGATACACCTTTAGGTGCTATCCATCCATAGTGAACTAAGCTCTGTCGCCTCCAATTATAGACAATCGGAATACAAATATTAAGAGAGATTGACCCCATTAGGGGAATTTTGAGGTCTAAAATGGGCCTCATAAGAAAAATGTACAACAAAAATAAACTTTATAACAACCAATAGGATTCAAGATGATGATGTCATCCATAATGGATGATTCACCATTTTTGGAGTAAAAAAGTAAAAATATTAAAAAATAATAAAATAAGAAACCATTTTTTCGAACTTATTAACCTATTCTATTACTTACCGTTTTAGTAGGATTTCACTGATAAAGGTAATACTTTCACTAACTTTTATATAAAATGGAAAATATAAAAAAAAAACGTGATTACAATCACTTTTTTACGTATTTCATTTTTCATGTAGGTGACCCCAACGTAAAGTATGCAACTTCTACTCTTCGAGTTGAGAATTAAATTTTCAAGATCCAATGAGAACTCCTGTCAAATTGAGTAAAACATTTAGAGATAAGTTGAAAATATGAGTTGAAAAAGTAGTTTTTTCATTTTTCCCTCTAAAATTTGATGATGTCATCAAATCTTATTTGATTTTTTCCACTATTATTTTATAATTTCCTTAGGAGGCCCATTTTAGACCTCAAAATTCCCCTAATTCTACCTGTACTTCTTGGTTCGCCAGGAGGTATTCTGCAGTTCACAGTTTCTTGGTAAACCCTGTTCCCTAGCATTACCCTCTTTTTATTTGTTTGTTTTTTGGTTAAAATAAATCAGTAATAGTGGAAGAACAAAATACTTTTCCCCGTCATTCGTGTAGACATTTCTCTACCGAAACTAGTACCATCAGTAAATCTGGTGAAGCATCATCTTCCCATATACCAGAGTTGGCACAAGTTGTTTCCACAAATCCTTGTTTGTCTACTGTTGTCGAGATAGAGTCTTCATAGCTACCCGTGGTCACGATCCATCCAATCTCTAAGACCATACCTCCCAAACCCAACATTGTTCAATTGGAAGTTGATCTAGATCCCATCGTGCTCTAGGGGCAACTGTTATTGGTCAAACTGAACATCATCCCCAGGACCAATGAGAAAGGGTCTATCATCCCCCTATATTTCTGTTGCTATATTCCCTAGTGGAGAAAATCTTGATCCCAAAGTCAAACAATCGGAAGTTGTTCTTGAATTGGTCATACCACAATCTATTGTAGTCGTTGAGTTTCCCATACCGCACAGTCAACCACCTGAAATATACTTTGGGCCTGATGGCGAAGTTCTTCCACCTTGTTTGATTTTTATTGAAGAAATACCACAAGACAAGACACCTTTAACTCCAACTCATTTTCAATAAGAGCTTTACATGTACGAGTCTTTTCCTCAATCACCTTCCTCTGCTTTTGTTGATCCTATTTTGCTTTTAGTTCCCGTAGATTCTATAGGGTATACATTGGGTCATTTGACCATGGCTGAGATAACATCCCAAACTGAACGATCTATTTCAGCTGTGACAACATCTGTTGTTGCTTCATTTTCGATGTTTTGTCCATTGACTTCACCCATGTCATCATCTAGAATCCTACCTGGTTCCTCTCCTTGGTGGCTGGTGATACCACATATGTTACCCTAAAACATTCCTAAATTCAATGAAAACCCTGGAGAAGACTCGTCAACTTATGTTATAACTTATCATTTGTGGTATTCATCAAACTCCTTAAATGATGACTCTGTTAGACTACGTCTTTTCCAGAGCACACTCACTAGTCCAACTACACCATGAGGATGTTCTTTTTCTGTGTCAACCTCGTTAAAAAATGAAACAAAGTTATGAAGATAGTTTTTTTTTCTTGTGTCAACCTTGTTAAAAAATGAAACAAGTACCTATGAGGATAGTTCTTTTTTTTTGTGTCAACCTCGTTAAAAAATGAAACATGTGCCTTTGAGGAAAGTTCTTTTACTGTGTCAACCTCGTTAAATGAAACAGGTCATGAGCATAGTTCTTTTCTGGTGTTAAGCTCGTTAAAAAATGAAACAAATCCTCCCCTATAATGAACCTTCATTCCATCCAGCCATTAGTAACTAGTAATCTACTTAGGTGAATGAAATGAAGCTTGGGGGGGCATCTTCTCTTGCAGGGAGAATTTGACATGTGCTTTTCCAGGGGGCATTCAAAACATTCTTACCAATTGCACATAATCGACAGTTGAAGTTCGGAGGAAAAATCAAGTTCAGAGCTCCAAAATGAAAATGGTAACTATGGAATGGTAAAAATGAATAGTGAAACTACTTTTTATAGTCATTTAATTGTTTGCAAGTTAAATTTATTGCTATGACTATAGTTTTATTATGTTTTTATCGTGAAGCAAGTATTTTTAATCCATTTGATGTTGTTTAGCATAAACAAGCGTTAAATTCAATGAACAGATTATCGCGGCAGATTTATTCAAAGAATGATTTGATCTGTTTTCAAAGTATATTTTTTCTCTTCTCCTTTCTTATTTTTCTCGAGTTTATAGCAAAACGTATGATTTAGGTTGATTTTATCTTTTTCAAAATGACAATAACGTAAAGGAACTGGAGTCTTCTTTCAGCTCTTTTCAGACTCCTATAATGTGAAAATATTTCCGAGCACTTGTCATTTCGAGCTCGTTCAAGTAAATGAATTCATATCTACTCAGTATAAGTTTAACCCTTTTCCGGACTGAGATGGATTATTTACGAAAAAGGAATACCTTGGTTAAACATGACCAAATAGGTTCTCTCAGATATCATTTTACACTTTTTCGGATTTGAGTGACAAATTTACGAAAAAGTGATTTTGGAGTTCTCTTTCGTCCTCTTTTTCAGACTCTCTAAATATGAAAAAGGACCAGGCTATCACTGTTGTTAATCTCATTAAAACATAAAACAACGACGGGCTTTTCAATCATGGCAAGAATCGAGTTTCATTCATCTCTAGACTCATTAAATTATTAAATAGCGATACTTTATTCGCTCGAAGGGTTGAATTATAGATCAAGCAAATGTTATCCTCCTCAAGCTTGTTAAAAAATAAAGAGGTATTGGTCGACAAATGATCGGGGAAAAATTGGGAAAAGCAAGTAAAGTTTCTTTTTGGTAGCATTTCGCTCTTGAACATGACACTTATTTCACTCCATGTTGATGCAGGAGCATCAAGGCCATTTTTCATTTGTAAATATGTGATAAAAGGGGGGTGTGACAATTTTAATATTTTATTAATTAATTTGTTATTTTTAATAAAATAGGAGATAATTATGAAAAGTGAGGATTATGTAAATATTCTTTTATAGATTAAAAGGATATGAGAGAAATAGTTTAGGAGCAAAATTAGAGATTAGGAATTCTATGTATGGGACTTTGTTGAGTCCACACCTAAAATATAGATTAATTGAGGATTAGGTGGAGAGATATTTTGAGTGAATTAAATGCATTATCTATGTATAAATATGAGTGGTTTTTGTGAGGAAAAAGACACTTGAATAGTTGGAGAGTGAGAGTGATTGAGAGCAGGTTTGAACAGCCAAGGCTGTAAGCCTCTGGAAAATTGTGAGGGCCATGAATGTTGAATATCTGGCCAGGAAGAAATTTTTTTAAGTATTTTCATTGTTAATGTGAGAAGTGTTTTCAGAATTGTGTGTTTTCAGAATTGAGTAGGTGTATATTTTCTGTATATCGACTTTAGAAAGTCGAATTCATTACAGCGCACTCGTTTTGGTGAAATCAAATTGGACTGTTGTGATGAGGTACCAGAATTGGAACTGGTAATAGTGAATCGACTTAGTGATGGTATGAGATACGAATATATGGTTTGAATGGTGCGTTGACTGTATTGTAATGAATAGCATTTAAGAGTTGTATTTCAAATATAAGATGGAGCGTTATTTAACTGTTTTGAATTGGTATTTCATATGGTTAAATGTTGAATGATATAAGTAACGCATAAACAAGTTGAGCAATCAAAGAGTGTTGGACGCAGAATTCGCTCCAGACTCTGTCTATTTTGAATGAAACAAAGTATCGATCTGAAGCAAGGGCGCCTTAGTGAAATCTTAATTTCAACCTGCAAGTTAATTGAAGATGCAGGAACGAACTTCAGTAGGAGACTGATTGGTAAATCGTTGAAGGGAAAGCGTTCAAATTATAACGTAGAAGCATTGGATGGATCCATGGCAAGTTACAGCGTTGAAATTGGGCAGTGTGCAATCGAATGGACTTCGATTGGCAGGTTTGAAATCGTATAGTTTACTTAATAAAATCTGTTTGTAAATGCAGATTGAATTGTGGATGAATCTCATGTCTTTGAAGAGAGATCGATTAGCGCTGAAGAAACTTGAATAGACTCTTTCTATTTTGAATCGATGAAGCAGTAATAGTTTAATACCGGAGGTGCAAAGAAAAGTCTCAAAAGTCAATTTGTGTTCGGCTGACAAGTAGCAAGACATGGAGGAAGTAAGGTCTGCGCGAAGGATTCTAGAGGATACACTCTGGCTTAAATTGAATGGTTCGATGAGTTGAACTCGATTCATGTCGTGGAATCGAGCTAGAAGGAAGGCGCTATGGTTAGGACACGCAGATCAGACGTGTTACCACATTTGTTATCAAGTTTAACGCAGAGCAGTATGTTAGTATGGGTATACCAAGGTGAAGGGCGTCCGAGGAAATGGATTTGTGTTCTTTGAATTGCAGAGAAATAGCATTGAATGGCAGCGTTTTTGTGTATATAGCGTTGAATGGAAGCGTTTTTGTGTTAAGTGCTGAGCGACAGTCAATAGTCAAAACAAAGTCAAACATTCGAGCAATAGAATTCTAGCAAGAACGTGAAAGAGGGTTGAAATGGTAAGCTTGGGCGCATCCTTTGGTTTTAATTCCGATATTAAAAATCATATGTGAATGATTGTGTTGGAAATGTTGTATGAGAATTAATTGGGTCTGAATTATGAGAGCGTTGAATGTTAAATTGGATTGGAAGTCTTAAAAGGAGATTGTTGGACTTTGAATTCTCATCACATTGAATTCTGTTTGAAATTAATTGTGAGTAATAACATTCATTCAAATAAGTGTGAATCCCATTGAAATTGTGAGTTATATTGGAATGAAGATTGTGAGTTATGATATGTTGAAAAGCTTCCGCATGCAAATGATAAAATGTGAATTTGCCAAGAATTGAAAGATAAGCTTCCACATATTAATTGAGATTGCCAGTGGGTGAAATTTGTCTTAATTTGGAGTTTTATTGGGCAGTTATGATGATGCATTTGTATATGCACAGAATTGGGAAAGATTCTGGGGTTTGCAGGCCTAGCCCTGCATCACATGTCCGTGACTGTTTGGGTTGGGTAATCATCTTGACGGTTCATTCACACCTATGGTTCGTCATACCTTCACTTCGGTTTTGGGTCAATGCTGCCAACTCATCACAGTATCGCCGATATGTTCAAGAGAAGTCATCTAGTGATTAAGAACTCATCCATCTGCAATACTCATAAACCTTCATTTTCATGACCGTCATCACTAAAAATTGCTATATCAAGTCATACCCTTGTCTCTGAAATCAGTAACTCCAGTTTTGCAATAAGCTTGGAGGGCATATTCTCTTGCAGGGGGAATTCGACATGTTCTCTTGCAAGGGGAATTCAAAACATTCTTACCAATTGCACGTAATCGACTACTGAAGTTCGGGGGAAAAATCAGGTTCATAGCTCCAAAATGCAAATGGTAACTATGGAATGGTAAAAATGAATAGTGAAACTACTTTTTATAGTCATTTAATTGTTTGCAAGTTAAATTTATTGCTATGACTATATTTTTATTATGTTTTTATCATGAAACAGGTATTTTTAATCCATTTGATGTTGTTCTCAACTAAAAATACAATTGATGAACAGATAAGTCATGTAGATTTATTCAAAGATTGACTTGACCATAAAGCACACTTTTTCTCCTTATTTTTTGAGCTTTGATAAAAAAGAAAAAGGATTTGAAGAACACTTTTATCTCTTTTTTGAGCTTCGATAACAGTGAAAAAGGAACCCCTGGAGTCTTCTTTCAACTCTTTTCAGACTCCGATAATATGAAAATATTGCCGAGCACTTGTCATTTCGAGCTCGTTAAAGTAAATGAATTGATATCTACTCAGTATAAGTTTAACCCTTTTCTGGACTGAGATGGATTATTTACGAAAAAGGAATACCTTGGTTAAACAAGACCAAAGAGTTTCTCTCAGATATTATTTTACACTTTTTCGGATCTGAGTGACAAATTGACGAAAAAGTACTTTTGGAGTTCTCTTTCGTCCTCTTTTTTAGACTCTCTAAATATGAAACAGGACTGGGCTATCACTGTCGTTAAGCTCGTTAAAACATAAAATAGCGACGGGCTTGTCGATCATGGAAAGAATCGAGTTTCATTCATCGCTAGACTTGTTAAATTATTAAATAGCGATACTTTATTCGCCCGAAGGGTTGAATTATAGATCAAGAAAATGTTATCCTCCTCAAGCTTGTTAAAAAATAAAGAGGTATTGGTCGACAAATGACCGGGGAAAATTTGGGAAAAGAAAGTAAAGTTTCTTTTTGGTAGCAAGTCGCTCTTGAACATGACACTTCTTTCACTCCATGTCCGTGACTGTTTGGGTTGGGTAATCATCTTAACGGTTCATTCACACCTATGGTTCATCATACCTTCACTCCAGTTTTGGGTCAATGCTGCCAACTCATCACAGTGTCGCCGATATGTTCAAGAGAAGACATCCAGTGATTAAGAACTCATCCATCTGCAATACTCATAAACCTTCATTTTCATGACCGTCATCCCTGAAAATTGCTATATCAAGTCATACCCTTGTCTCCGAAATCAGTAACTCCAGTTTTGCAATAAGGTGACTTCCAGTCAACTACAAATCAAAATCCAGGAAGTTCACTTAGAAACATCAAATTTCGGTACCATGAGGCTTGTTACAGCATCGACAAGATCCTTGCTTCTGGACTTTTGACCGGAATATTTTTTTTGGCGTTTGGCATCAAATCATCTATTCATGCCTTACGAAATTTACTGCAGTACCTTGAGGGCCATTTTCATTAGTGGTTCTCTCGCGTTTGTTAACAACTCAAATCATAGGCTGGTAATCAAACGATCTATTTCCATGTTTGATGACAAATCATATATTCGCATGGCTAGACTTGTACCCGAATGATCGAGTGAACGAGATAAGAAGACCCCAGATCTAGTTTCATCCATCTGGGCTACGATTTCAGGATTTTTGTACACATCATCTGTACAATGACCTTACATACAGATTTTCATCCAAACATGGACCTATATCTGTAGGCGTGTCTGCATCTGGGCAACATTCCAATGTAGACGACTTTCTGAATTATGTACATGTTATTAGATTGTTTTATGTGCTGACTATGGGAATGCCTACCCTCAACAATTATGATCAATAGAGGATATATCATGATGTAATGTATTGTAATATTGATGCAGGTGACCACTCCGCTTTGTTTCCAGGCTCATCACAATGTAAAGCATCTCAATCAAATGTTCTTATTATTTGGATCTCATGATTTAGGGGGAAATTGTTATAGGTCAATTTGGGCACCATTCCCAATGACCTGGTTAACTGGGCATCATCTCCAGGACCGATGATCAAGGGTCTATCATTCCCTATCATCTCAGTTGCTATATGCCCTAAGACAGGAAACAACATAAATCAAACAAGGCTTTCATCAAGCAAGGGTTTCCATGGTTTGAAGCTTATTATTTGACATATGAGAGCTCACCAACGCAGGCTCTAAGGGGCCTAAGTGCGTTGCATATGCAGGTAGCCCCATTCAAGGCTGCTCTACATAGCACTTCCCGACATTCAAAGGTGTGTTGGTCACATTGGGAGTGAAATTCTCATTGTTCTGGTCTCCACTTGGCCAGTGTCTTCTAGAAGGGTTCACATGTGTCAAGCTTCAGATCCAAGTGTCCATTTGACATCTACATCAATGGAAACATGTCTTGCCTATTTTTGGAATGCTATTGATTGCAAAACAACCTACATTTCATGTATAAATTGAACACAGATCTAAGTGTTTAAGAAGGAATAATTTGAGTAGAGAAATGCTGGAGAATTTTCAATTGAGAGTTTGATTTGTGGAGCTGCTGTTAGAGAGATTTATGCTGTGATGAGACTTGGGAATTATGCTGGAAGGTCACTCCAAATCAGTCACTAGGTTGTAACCTCTCCTTCTATCATCAATAAAGAGTACTTCTTGTTTTTCCCTACATGCATCTATGTTAACTTTGATTTTCCATATTGTAAGGTCTTGGTTGATGAATGTAGTTTATGCTTAACTGATTTAGCTAATTAACTTGAATAGATATCTATATTATTTCATCTTCTGTTGTTTCAGTGTTCTTTCTTGCAGGAAGCATTCAGCCAACAAAAACGCTTGAATTTGAAGCTGTGGCAGAAGCGACAGAAAGGAGCCATTTGGAAGCAACTGAAACAAGTAAACATCCAATCCTCTTTGTGTATCTGTTCTGAGTTAGGAGAAATGGTACTATAGTCTTTCACCTATTGTTCTAGGCTAACACCTGCCTAGGGAAGCATAATTTATCTATAGATTACAATTCTAACCCAACAGAATGGCTCTATGATTGTATCATGTTTTGATGTATTGATATTCACTACAATTTCCAGTTTTATGTTCAATATTTCTGCTTTTCCTATTTTGGAATATTACAGTGGTATCAAAGAATAATCTTGGCTCAGCCTGTGGGGCACTACATCTATAACATCTATAGCAATGGATGAAAGATAATTCCAAAACTTCTTCTCCAGACCAATAGAATATTTCCCAAGAAATCAAGGAGATGAGGTTAGAAAGACAGAAGGAATCCCCTAGAGGGTTTCAACATGGAGAGAGTTCCGACACCTCACATGCTTGTTGTGATCAACCAACATTACAACCTTCTTCACAATGATCCACCATGCCCACATTCCTAGCAATATGAAATGAGGTGGGAGGGCCACAAAAGGAGGAAACTCTTGGTGATTATTTCTTAGAGTATGAATCTCTATCTCAGAGGTTCAAGGAGCAAGTAAACTTCCAAGAATTCTATCGGATCAAGGATAATAGAAGACCCAATAATCAAAATAGAGGTGGAAGGTACATGCATAAAAATGATTTGCAGCGTACTATGGGTAGATTCTTTCCACCCTCATTTGATGGGTCACCCAAGTGCACAACCAAGGCTTGGGTAGAGAAGTTGGATACTTATTTTCAGTTGAACCGAGTTTCAGATATGGAGGCCATTAAGATAGCAGCGCTACACCTTGAAGGTGAAGCACATGAGTGGCGGTTTCATGTTCTATCTACACTAGGGCATGCTAGTGTCACTGCTTATGCCGATTTTACTTGAATGTTGGTGGAAATATTTGACCACAAGAATCCATAAGAGCATTTTGTTGATCTAGCCAAACCTAAGCAAACAGGAGATCTAGAGACATATCTCTGAATTTATAAAACTCTCAGTTATGGTGTATGATCTATCTATAGCTAGTAGAGCATATATGTTTATTGATGGACTAGCATAACCTTTGCATGGGTTGGTGAAATCCACCAAACCAACTACACTCCAAGAGGCTATTGAGAGGGCTAGAGATTTGCAAAATGCTTTGCCAAAGGAAAAAGCCCCATTACAGCAGAAGCTCTCTTCTCAAGCAAAGGGAAAAGTTGTGAAGTTTCCTCCCTCAAAGGAGAACCATGAGAGGGGATCTCTTGGTGATGATGTCCGGGGAGACCTAAGGAGAAGAAAACTTTGCTTCACTTTCCAAGAGCCATGAGAACCAAGACACAGTTGTGTTGCCAGGAAGGCCCATTATATTGAGGTGTTATCTAATGATAAGGAGGAGAAAGCAGAAGACTTGAAGGAGGATACCAACACTGTAGCATCAGGAGGGGTTGCACCACCATCAGGAGGTGTGAAGGGAGCATTTTCTCCAACTGGAGGGACTCTTGCAGCTTTGCGGGGAGTTCCCAAGTATCTAACATTGAGGGTTAGAGGAACTATTCAAGGGAAGAGAGTGTCAATGTTGACAGAATGTGGGGCTACCCAAAACTTTATTGATACTCAGTTAGTGCAGAGGAGAGGCATTCCCATAGATGATGTTGAGGAATTCTCAGTCTTGATTCTAGGAGTTAGAACCATGCAGTGTGTCTAGTATGTTCTGGCACTAACTATCACTTTGGGGACTTACACATTGACATACCACTTCTTTTTTGTTGATATTTCGGACAACAATGTGATATTGGGTGTTCAATGGTTGATCACCTCGGTGAAGGTCACCACGGATTGGGAGACATTGGAGATGGAGTGGACAGATAAGGGGAGGGGTAAGCACTACAAGATTAAGGGCATGCACACCTATCCACCCTAGATTGTCTCAGCACATAGGATGGAGGCTGATTTGCGCAAAGGATACATAGAGTGGGAAATGGAACTGCGTATGTCATAGGCAGGAGGCAAGGGTGCACCAGTACACCCGGATGTGCAGTCTATTCTAGACCGTTATTCTACAGTATTTGGAGATATACCACTAGGGAGGCCATTGGAATGAGGATTTGAGCACACTATTGTGTTGGAGGAGGGGATCCAAGCAGTGATCACCACACCCTATATGAATCCCAAAGCCTACAGGGATGAGCTTGAAAAATCCATTTAGGATCTCTTGGCTTTAGGACATATCTGACCCAGTACCAATCCTTTTGCTTCTTCTGTGGTCTTGGTAAAGAAGAAGGATGGCACATTAAGGATCTGCATTGACTATAGAGATTTGAATAAGAAAAAAATGAAGAACAGGTATCCAATCCCCAGGATCGATGAGCTGATGGATGAGCTAAGGGGATCCAAATACTTTTCAAAGATTGATTTGAGGTCGGGGTACAATTAGATCAGGGTGAGGGATCAAGATATCCCCAAGACAATATTTATATACCACTATGGAAACTTTGAGTTCTTGGTGATTCCCTTTGGGTTAACTAATGCTCCGGCCACTTTTTAGTCTTGCATGAACCACATTTTCCATGGTCAACTGAGGAAGTTTTTGTTGGTATTCTTTGATGACATTCTTATTTACAACCACACATGGGAAGAGCATTTGCAACATATTGAGATAGTATTATGCATTCTTGAGGAGGAAAAATTCTATGCTAAGCTTTCCAAGTGTGAGTTTGGACTCACGGAGATGCTCTATTTGGGCCACATAATTAGAGTAGATGGAGTGAGAGTTCATGAGGAAAATATCTGTGCTATTCGAGATTGGCCTGAGCCAAAGGATGTCATAGAACTTTGGGGGTTTGTAGGCATATGTACCTACTACCGAAAGTTTGTCAAAGGGTTCTCTCAACTAGTAGTACCACTTACAGATCTGACCTAGAAGGGAGCCATTGGTTGGACAACCACAACACATAGGGCCTTTGATAGGCTCAAGGAGGTGAATATTAGCTACTCGATGTTGGTTTTACCAGATTTTACCCAGCCCTTTTTGTTGGAATGTGATGCTTCAGGGGAGGGCATTGGAGCAGTCTTGATGCAAGGGGGTCACCCCATAGATTTTGAGAGTTGGAATTTGATGCCTCATGAGAGGTTTTACTCTATATATGATAAGGAAATGTTGGTTATCATGCAAGCATTAGAAAAATTCGGGCAGTATTTGGTGGGAAACAGATTCTGAGTGAAGAATGATCACAATAGTCTTCGGTTTTTCCTTGAGCAGAAGCAGCTGTAGGAGAGGCAGTAGAAATGGGTGAGCAAGATCCAAGAATATGATTTTGACATTGAATATGTCATAGGAAAGAATAATGTAGTATCATATGCACTGTCACGGAGACCAGCAGCGTTGTCATTGATGAGTGTGGATACAGATTGGAAGGCCTAGTTGTTGGTGGAGTATTCCAAAGACGACTTTGCATGTGAGATCCTAGATGGACATGTGACCGATGAGAGGTTTAGAGTGATGGATGAGGTCATCTATTATCGAGACCAGATCTTCTTGATTAGAGATTCTAGACTCAATGATAATATTTTGCAGGCAACACATGATTCACCACTTTCCGATCATCAAGGATTCACCAAGACATACTGTGCCATCGAGAGAGATTCTCATGGAAGGGTCTCAAGGAGGATGTGCTCCAACACATCGAGGAGTGTGTATTTTTCCATCATAACAAAGGAGAGAACAAAAATCCTATAGGATTGTTGCAGCCACTCCCTGTTACAGAAGGAAAATGGGAGATTATTCCCATGGACTCCATCACCTGTCTACCTACAGTACAGAGTAAGGATTGTATCTTTGTAGTTGTTGATCGAATAAAAAAGTATTCAAATTTATGTGTTATTTTTGCACGATATACTGCTTCACAGGTGGCTGATCTCTTCTCTAGAGACGTCTTTAGACTCCATGGTCTTCCAAAGACCATAGTCAGTGACCGAGATAGCCGCTTCATGGGTGGATTTTAGCAGGATCTTTTTCGGTTAGTGGGTACCGAGTTTACACCGAGTACCAGTTATCACTCTTAGACTGATGGATAGTCATAGATAGTAAACAAGTGGTTGGAAAGCTACTTGAAAAACTATGTTTTAGGGCAGCAAAGAGCATGGATGCACTGGCTCCATTTGGGTGAGTATTTCTACAACACAACTTTTCACATGTACATCGGCATGTCTCCATTTCGGGCTGTATATGGGTATGATGCTCTATCATTTTTTGATGTGATGTTTGGAGAAAGCAAGGCTCCTAGAGACAAGGAGTGGATCCATAAGAGTTAGGATATACTTCGTGCTCTCAAGGAAAACATTGCTACAACCCATAATCAGTAGAAGTTGTATTCAAACCATCGTTAGATAGAGAGACAATTTGAGGTTGATGATTTAGTCTATCTCCATCTTCAGCCTTACAGATAGTCTACACTGAAGGAGAAGGGGCCTGAGAAGCTGAAGCCTCGGTTATATGGGCCATACAGGGTGATCCGTTGTGTTGGAGAGGTAGCTTATGAGTTGGAGCTCCCCATTGGGAGTAAGGACCATAACATTTTTCATGACTCATGCCTCAAGAAGGCCATTGTACAACATGTGGTTGCCACCATGGATCTCCCACCTATTTATGATGAGGGTCATCTGGTTTTACAACCGGAAGCTATCTTGGACACTCGGGAGAGGCAACTAAGGAGAAGGGTGATTAGATAATACCTGATTCGATGGAGTAATCTACCAGATGAGGATTCCACTTGGGAAGGAGAGAATATTTTGCAGCACCCGTCTTTGCAGTTGATTGAGGACAAGAAACATTTATGAGGGGAGGAATGCAATATTCCTAATTAGCTTTTAGCTAGTTGGAATATTCAATTTTTCTTTCATTCATAACTTAGATGAATAAGAGGGTAGAGCTACCGTTAAATCTCTTTAGTAGGAATAAAACCACTTCTAGTGTGAAGGTGGATCAATGTAGCTAGCTGAAATAAAGCAACCGTTACTGTGAATGGGGTCAATGCATGTGGATGGGGTCAAGGTTTACCAAATCAACAACATTTCCATGGGGAGAGTGGACATAGTGGAGGATAGTGTAGTTATGATGGAGGAGTGTTTGCATGGGAGTAGCATATTTAATGAGTGGGACAAAGGGTGAGGAAGCTCACCAAGCATATAAGGAAGGGTATGGCAGCCATAGAAGGCATTATAATTATTGTTTATGTCTTTTTCTTTTATGACTTTCTGTATGCTTCAACTGTTTAGCGGAGTCTAATGTGTTGTTTAGCACAAGGGTGTTTTCGGGCAGAAATACAACCCTCATCTTTGGGGGACTTCGAGTGCCCACTCAGGAGAGGTACATTGAGATTCATTCCACCATCTGAAATTAGGCCAAGCTTCAACCATCTACCACAGCGCAGTCTCCTTCAGAAATTGCATTATTTTGCAGGGTAGTTGCAGTGGAGGGTTGAGAGACTCATTTTGTGAGTCAATTTCCTAGTGGAGGGAGAAACCTTTCATTGGGAGGAGTTTAAGCTATTTTCTTGTTATATCAGCCACCTCGCTACAGTCATTAAGTTGCAGAGCATTATTCAGCCCTAGGGCTACATTTTTCACAGTGTGTATTTCCAGAAACCCTTTCTGGGTTGTCTTGGAATTATGCTTGGGAGCTTAGATATCTATTCCTGACACTTTTTGAGAATTATATCAGTAGATCTATATATTTATATTTTCCAGCTGCAGTTATTCCCTCATAGACTGCGCAGTCACAGCATTCCAACATTTTATGTATTAGGAGCATTTCATATTTTGATGTATTGGATCATGGGAGGCTTGTTTTCCTAGCTTGAGTGACCTTTTCCTCAAGAAATTGTACTTATTTTCTGTTATTAAACATAATGGAATGACTCTATGACTATCTCATGTTTTGATGTATTGATATTCACTGCAATTTCTAGTTTTATGTTCAATATTTCTTATTTTCCTATTTTGGAATATTACACATGAATCCCGATTTATATTCCTTTATTCTTAGCCTAGTGTGACAACTAAGAGATAGTTCCATGAAACACATCCACCGTAATATTGTCTACATGTGATATTTCTCCAAGGGATGATACTTTGGTATTGAATCTTGATGAAAGGGATCTCAAAACCTTTCAAACAACATAGCTAACTTTGATTTCTTCACTAAGACTTGCAATGGAGTCAACAAATTTTTCTACTTGAATAAGATATGAATCAATATCCTCATATTTTTCCATCTTCAAATTTTTGAATTAGCCTCTAAGAGGTTGCAGCCAAAATTCTTTAACTTTATTGGGCCCCTTCATAATAATTTTTGAGCTCGTTCAATACCTTAAGGCTAACTTGCACTGAAATACCTTGATGATTTCTTATTTTTCCAAGACACTTAATTTAAGATGTTTAGCTTCTGCACTAAATGTGTAGACTTCATTTTTGGCTACACCTATTAGAATAGTATGAGGAGCTTTATATTTGGTCTCCACAATTGCCCAAACATATGATCCCAAGGAGATGAGATAGGTCTCCATACTTATCTTCCAAAATGCATAATTTGACTCGTCAAATGTAGGGGGCTTACACCCTACTATGGTTGTGAATGTCTTCCCTTAACATTCAAACTTATAGTAGTTAACTGTTATGAAGTGATCGAAATCTCGATTGGGGGAAAAAATTTGCCAAAAATTAAAAGTGCTCATAATCACACCAAAACAAAACAAACCGATCAGGCTTGTTTCCAGGAATCCAGCGCACTTCATTTCATCAAAAAATGACTCCGTATGTTAATGTTATAGGCTGTTGATCGTTGTGTCAAACAAGCAATTTTTCAAAAAAATGGTCAAACAGGGTCAAAGGTAAAAATTTGGGTTTTCAAAGGCCCAATGATAGGATGAAAAGTGTCAGATTCTCATTGGGATGAATTTTGGGAACATGGGAAAATTGTGATTGGTTTAATTTTTAAGCCAATAGGAAGAGGACACGTGGCAAGCCTAGAGGCCGCCACATGCCCCCCTCCAAAACCGAATTTGGTTTAAGTCCTGGTCAGAATTTTTATTTATTTTGGCAGAAAATTTGAATTCATTTTTTGTGGCAAATTTAAAATTTTATTTGGGCTGAAAAAAATTTGGGCGGAGGTCGAGGTCGAACCTGCGACCTCCCCCACACAAGTCAAATGTCTTACCACCATACCAAAAATGCATTTCTTAATAGACTATGTAATCGGCATTTATTTATGTGAAAAAAAGGTTTTGTGCGGACGAAAATGGGGACTAGCCCCGCAGGGCCAACCCCCCATACCATATGACTTGGGCGCATGACTAGGTGCATAGGCCCAATGTTAGTGGGTGGATTAAAGTATTAAACAAGGTTAATTAACCTTAAACCATGGTTAGCACTAATCTGATTTTCCTAAGTCAGATTTGGTTAAAACGCGCTTAGAGTGCTAACCACCTTTTAAACTCCACTTAACTTAATTAATCCCGATATTAATTCGGCGGAGGTTTTGGCGGTTCCACCAATTTCGGCTCCACCTCCACATTTTTTGAATTTAACTAGAGTTTTTCCAGATTTGGAGGAGTTTTCTTAGGGAAAATTGAAAGAGCCATAACTTTGGCATATTTCGATCAATTTTGGGTCAAAAAGAGTCATTCCTAGTGTTATCACAAAATTGGAACTGATAAGCTGCTTGATCAGAGAATCTCATGTAACTATTTCAAACCTAATATTTTGACTGACGCTTAGCCTCCTCAGCCTGAGAGGGCTCTCTCAAAATTTAATGATATGGATAAATATATAGATGGCCAACTCTATTTAGGAAATAACTTATAAATGATAAATGTAGGTTAATAATCACATCAGCATGTATACATTGGGCTTATGGAGTCAAAGCAATTCAGTAATTCAGTGAATATACTTAACATGGAAGTTGAGGCATATCAAATTTTTAGTCATAAAGTACACACACTTGAAACTGTAAAAACACAGTCAGTTCACTTATATAGGAAGTCAGAGCATCTAATAGATGAATTTTGAGTAATATAGATGAACACCATTGCAATGGGATATATAAGAGATGCAAATATAATAGGAAAACACTAAAACTCCTTCTGAATCTCATGTTGGTCAAGTAGAAGATCTTTGTATTAGCTGAAAACCATTCAATTCACAATAAGCACAATTTTTCCAAAAATGTCCAACCTTTGACAAATTCGACCTCTTGGTCTTTAATAGACATCTTACAACCTGAGATGATCTGCCTCTAGGCTAGATACATCGAATTTCTATCCCTTGACACCTTGCATAATCATAAAACATATAATTTATTACAAAAAGACACCTATCCTACTTAACAGTCCTATTCCAAAAAGGACTCAAACTCCTTATCACTATCTATAACAACCTTATCTATTTAAATTTAAATAATTTCCAAGTATATCATCACATGGTCAAATTTGGATGATGGGCTTCATTTCTTCATGACCACTTTGCTAACCTCCACAAAAATAGGAAACAATACCCTGTTTTTTAGGCATAAGATATTTTTCATTCTTTGAATATTCTGACCATCATTTACTCTTCATTTCGTCGTCCTTGGCTGTTGGAATTTGGATTAACATGTCCCATAACTCCTCCCTAGCCTCCAGCTGTCTAAACCGCTTTAAACACTGCTCAAAATGCTGTAATATCCTGCGCTACGAAAACACAAGAGTTTCGTAGCGCTTTTTGTAGCACTGCCATTTCAAGTCTTTATCCTCCAAAAACTAAATTCTTTCCTCTTCATCATTTTAATTACCCTTTACTACATCTTCCATAGAAATTTCAGTTCTTAACTGAGTCTTCAACCCTTTAAAATCTGATCAAAATAAGCAAGAAAAGAAGCTACATCAATTTCGTAGCGCTTTTCTGCTTTTTTACACTGAATGCGCTACGAAACTGCTGAGTATGCAGATTCTTCATAAATTTGCCAAGTGAAAACCATGTTTGCCTCAAAAACTCAAAACATAACCTGTCTTCAGTATTTACAAATCGTACAAACTGTAAACCCGCTTCATTCTAGCTTTCTTGAGGTTCCTTCTTCATTTACACTTGGTGGAGCTATTGGTTCTTCTATGACTGTCATTTTAATACCTCTGCTCTTTAACTCATCATGAATTAACTCCCGCTATTACTCTAAATCCTTCAGATGGTCTTTAAGTCTTCTGCTAGTAGCTCTCAGATGAGTTTGTATTATCCTTACAAACTTAGCTTCTTTTATTGTTGGAACTGTCCATTTGAAAAATTACTCTGTATTACTTAAGTTTTCAGAAGTAGAATCAACTTGTCCTTCCCACATTGCCTTCATTCTTTTAAACTGTAATTTCTCGACACTGTGCTTTCTAGCTTTCTTTTTCATGACAACAATTTCCTGATTTTCCAACTCTAACTTCTCCTCAAGGCGTTGAAACTTTGTTTTCTCTATCACTTTCTCCTTTCCCCCTTTTAATTTGCTGATTTTATCCTTCACTATGGGTGATGAGAGGTCAATTATCTCTTTGGATGCTTTAGCTATCTTAGTGGGTATTTGAACTTCTTTGCTGACTTCTATTAATTTCATATCATGCCTTGTTATAGGCTTTCTTGCTTGAAAAATGAAACCTGCATCTTCCCCCTCAAAGTCTAGCCTCTTTGTAGACTTGGCCTTTTTTAGCTTATGCTCATCTTCCCCAATGAACTCAGCTTAGACAATGGGTGTTTCCTCTATGTCAATGGCATGAAGAATATCCTCTAGATTCCCATTTTTTACTGGGTTGTCTTCTATAGCAAATGTCTTTCATTTAAATGCCACTGCTTGGTTTCTAATTACTCTTTTGGTCCCCTATTTGCTGACATCTTATTTCTGTTTTTCATCTTTTACAACCTTTGATCTCTATTTTGCAGGTGGGAGAGTTGGTGTATTAAGCATTTGCATTTGCTCTGGCCCTTTCTCAATTTGCTTTCTTGGCTTCACTCTTGCAGTTTATTTTGGTTTTGAAACCATAGGTTGGCTTGGTTCTAATACTGGTGGTGATGGAACTCCTTTAGCTTTAGGGTTTCTTGCAGGAGTTAGGGTTTCCAACTCAAAACCATTTATAAACAAGAATGATGACCAATATTTTCCTATCTTCTGAAGTTCATCTAAAATTAATAATTTCATTAAGCCATGATGAAATAAGGATGTTTCACTCCCTTCAGATTTTTTCTACACCTTATCAGCCATCTTTTCAAGACTCCTATGAAGATAAAAAGGTAAATCAAGTGAAATATTACCAGTGAAGTGTAGAAGCAATTTGAAATGATATGAATAAACCTTGTGATATCTGCCTTCATAGGTAAAATATTTTTGAATGTTGAGTAGCAGTTTTGAGTAGTTATCTTTGATGCAGCTTCTATGGATAGCATTATTAAGATCCATGTCTATGTGCTCAAGCTTCATGAACTCTTTACACTGCTCCATATCAAATTTGAACCCTTTAAACCAGGTTTCTTGACCTCTTGGTATCTCTGTAACGGTAGCAATGACCTCTGGTGTAATAGACACACTTAGCATCTCGAATTTAGTGGCTATTCCATTGAAATTCATAGCAAATTCCTTGGATACCTCTGTGTGATAGCCTTGCAACTTCTCACAAAACTGTAGGCAACCTACTCGTCTGAATGCTTCCATCACTACTAGGTCTTCAATTATTTCCTTCATGTCTTTAGGTTCATGCCTTAAGCATTGTCCTCCTCTATGAATTTTTATTTATTTTGTCGTATTCTTCAAAGAAACTGTCATCCTCGCTTGAATAAATTTCTCAACCTTGCTTGATAAATGTATCAGCCTCGCTTGATAAATGTATCAACCTCGCTTGATATGGGTGTAGTAAAACCTTTGTATGAACCAACCATAGGTTTGGCTTGACACTCAGAGCTCAGACATTTCGAATGGAGGTAAAAGGAAATGAGAATGACTAATTAGGAAAGATTTTGAAATTTTAAATGCCCTCTCATAATTAAAATGATGCATCATTCATAACCTATAATGACCATGATCACTGAAAATGTGGGTGTGTACTTCAATTTCATCATTACATGACTCAACAAGCATTTATCCTATCATTTCCCAATGGTTTTCTGACATTTGACACCTCGAATGACAAGACAGTTACAAAACCGCACTTTTGCAGCACCTGTAGTGTGTTTTCTGTTGTTTGCACTACGAAACTATCAGCACTTTCGTAGCACAAAGTGACTTTTTTCAACGGGTGGCGCTATGAAACTGTGGTTTCCTGGCTAATTGGGCGGTTTTGACACAAAAATTTGGGAAATGAAATACAATAATGAATGTTTGACATGAAATAACTTTAAAGAAGGCTTTATTTAAACCTTAGGATGAGCTTTAAACTATAAAAAATATAAAACCTTCCCTTGATCAAACCTAAATTGACTCCTAAAACCCTATTTTGATCCATGAAATTTTGTAACCTTCTCAAAATGATGTTTTGAAATTTTTTGGGTGATAACATCTAGATTATTTTGATTCTTTGAGCATGATGGTGCAGGTTGCAGAGGCGTTGGAGCACTTCTGAAAGTGTTTTTTCCACTTTGAAGATTAAAGAAGCCTAGGGCCACCAGGAGAGGTGGTCATGTCTGGATCAGCTAAAGACCATTTTCAGAGATTGAAGAGTCTATTCTGAGGTTTTTGGGTTTTCTGAAGCTAATGGAGCAGGTCCAGAGCTATTGGAGTACTATAGGTGCATATAATCAGAAAATTGACCATTAATCCCAAGAGGGCCTAGCCAGTTGAAGCAGGTCCATGGAGATGTAGCCCAAGAGGGGTGAACTCCATTATCAGCTATTGTGTAATGTGTATGATGTGTGTTATTTCTCTGCATTTTATTTTCTGTACATGAGGTTTTAAAAGCTAATTATCTCATAGATTTCTTATCAAGACACTTAAAAACTTGACACATAAACCCCTTCACAATTAGCTAATTTGAGACGATCCTAAACAAATTTATTTTTAACTGATGAGGGAGCTAGCAAAACAAAACTAGTATGTCCATATTCAGATCAAGTTGGTATCAGAGCACAATTTAGCTCATTTTAGCGAAGGTTAGCTAAAAGAATTAACTATTGGTTTTGAATTTCGAAAGGATAATTTAACTGTGTGCAAGTTTATGTGTGTGAAGAGAAGATCAAGATTGTAACTTAGATCTCAAATCACAAGAAAGAAGCTTTTTATGCATTGCAACCGTGATGGTAGCTTCATCAAGTATTGTTTCTAATCAATATTCCTTAGCCAAACTATTTGATAAAGAGATGTTTCATAAGCTCTACATCATGAATGATTTGGTGCAAAAGATGTATGAAGATAAGAGGGAGAGAATTATAATTCAAGAGAAGTTGATTTCCATGAAGGAGGAGAAGCAAGATATTCTTGAAAAGATGCAGGAGATAGAGACTCAACTCCATATTGCAAATGAAACCCTTGAAAATATGCATGAGATGGAGACTCAACTCCATGATGCCAACAAAACTCTAGCCAAGTATGTGGTTGAAAAAGAGGAATGAAATTCAATTTTATATTTAGTTTCCTCTAAAGATGAATGTCTGGGTGATTTTGAAAGACATACTAGAGGAAAAGGGTCCAAATTATTGATGAAAATGGGCTATGAAGGTAAAGGATTGGGAAAACATGCACAAGGAATAGTTGAGCCAATTGTTGTTGAGAAAAGGCCTAGGTATTTGGGTATTGGTTATGGACAACATTATGGAGAATAATACAAAGCCAAGGAGGCACATTAAGGTGTTCCAAGAAGGAATTTTTTTACATGTTCATTACCTCAAACTTGTGAAGAATGTGTTCATGAGGAATGAAAAAATTTTACACCCAATTTGCAAGAAGATTCTCATAAGCGTGCAACTAATGAGAGTGGAGAACAAGAGGATGTTGAAAGCTATAAAATAATTGAAGCCATTGTTGGTATTCTGAAGAAAGCCACTACCTTGTCAAATTAACCTCCTCAAGAAGGCGACAAAGGTGAATTTTCAAGATATAAATCTTCCTTTAATGAAGTTTTTATTATTATTATGATAAACATGGTGAGTCTTCACATAAAATTTGGAGAAAATTTGCATGTTCCTTTTGTGGTTTTAATAACCATACTGTTTCAAGATGTTGGAAGAAGATAGCCATGCTTAGGAAAATTTTAAAACAAAGGAAGCAGAAAGCGAAAGGTCCATTGGAAAAGGAAAAACATGTTGAAAAGAATATGGAATTGTTTTGCACTCATTTCCATAAGCAAGGTCATCTTGTAGACAAGTATTGGACTTTGTATCCAACAAGTCATCCACGACATTTGAAGAAGGTGGAAAGAGATCTTTAAAAAAATGGAAAATAAGATTCTATAATTGATGTGGGTCATGACGATTCACATGATGATGAAGTGTAGATGAAAGAAGTGCCATTGAAATGGTTTGGTAAGATATGGTTAGATTTCTTATCCAATTACGGCCTTTCATGTCTTTTGATGATTGATACATTTATTTTCCAATTAAATGCATGTTGCATGTTTACGCCAGGAATGTGTTTTGAAAGTGGAGTATGTTTACTCACTTTTTTGCAGCAAGATTTATCATTTCAGCTCTTTAAGTACTTGTACATGTAAATTGGATTATTGTACTTGTAACTATACTTGTGAGAGAGTTGAGAGTTGTCATATATGCTTTTGTTTAACTTGATTGTTAGTTGTTTGAAGAGGCATGCTTTGTCGACTTGTATTTGATCGATGAGTTTTGACACCAAGATGTGAGAGTACATGGCGATGTTCACATGATGTGAAATTTGTTTCTTTGAAGGATCAAAAGGATATGTCGTTGAGTTATGTTTCTTGCATGATGTATTTTTTAGTTTGATGATTTTTCTTTTACAAGATTTCAAATAATTTGCAGCCAATGTAGACCATTTGAGGTGTTGATGCCAAGAAGCAAAAGAGATGGCGAATGCATTCTTCCAGATGTGGAATTTGGAACCGTGGAGGTAAAAGAATGGTCATTTCCTTTCTTTTTATTACTGATGTTGGAACTCATTGTTGTAGTTCACTCAGATGGGCTTAACTTGGAAAAGTGCTTTCCAAGGAGAATCTTGCATCAAATGCATGTTTGTGCAAAGGAGGAACATGATTCTCAGTGGGAAGGATATTAGTTAGTTTTCCAATTATCGAGGGATTTCTTTGGTACAAAAAAGTGTTTTATCATTCAGTAAGCATCCAACAAGTGTTGGATTGGGTCAGCAGCAAAAGGAGGACATTGGTTGAAGCGGCAAGCCATTTGCAAGGCAAGACATATCAGTGAACCCAAGAGGTTGTCATGGAGATTTTTCCAAGTAGAATCAAGATGATAGAACTTGGGGAAGAGAAGAGTATTCGAATCTTATCAAATAACCCACTTTTGTGGGTCCAAAATCTTGTCAGTGGGAAGGAGTGATCATAATTTGGATTGTGGTAAAAAATTTGCCAAAAATTCAAGGTGCTAAGAATCGCACCAAACTAGAACGACTGGGTTAGATCCTTTGCCAGGAATCCATCACACTTCATTTCATTGAAAACCGACTCCATATGTGAAAGCTATAGCCTGCTGATCACCGTGTCAAACTAGGGAATTTAAAAAAAAATGGTTAAATAGGGTCAAAGGTAAAAATTTGGGTTTTCAAAGGACCAATGACATGATGACAAGTGTCAGATTCTCATTGGCCTGAATTATAGGCACATAGGAAATTTTTGAATGGTATAATTCTTAAGCCAATGGGAAGAGAACATGTGGAAAGCCCGGAGGCCATCACATGCCCCCACTCCAGGGCCGAATTTGGTTTAACTCGTGATCAGAATTTGAATTTATTTTGGTGGGAAATTTGAATTTATTTTTGGCGGAAAATTTAAAATTTTATTTGGGTGGAAAAATTTTTGGGCAGAGGTCAGGGTCGAACCCACGACCTCCCCCACACAATCCAAATGTCTTACCACCATAACACAAGCACATTTCTTAATAGACTATGAAATTGGAATTTATTTTTGTTAAACAAAGGTTTTGTGCAGACGGAAATGGGGGCTAGCCCCGCAAGGCCAACCCCCCATACCATATGACTTGGGCGTGTGACCAGGCACAGTGGCCCAATGCTAATTGGTGGATTAAAGTGTTCAAAAAGGTTAATTAACCTTAAACCATGGTTAATGCTAATCCGATTTTCCTAATTCGGATTTGATTAAAATGCGCTTAGTGTGCTAACCACATTTTAAACTTCACTTAACTTAATTAATCCTGAGATTAATTCGGCGGAGGTTTTGGTGGTTCCACCAATTTCGGTGCCACCTCCACATTTGTCGGACTTAACTAGAGTTTTTCGAGATTTGGAGGAGTTTTCCTAGGGAAAACTAAAAAACCCATAACTTTGGCATATTTCGACCAATTTTGGCTCAAGAAGAGTCATTCCTAGATGATTTTGATGCTCTGAGCATGATGGTCCATGTTGCAGAGGTGTTGGAGCACTTCTGAAAGAGGGTTTTCCACTTTGAAGACTAAATAAGCCTAGGGCCACCAGGAGAGGAGTTCATGTCTAGATTAGCTGAAGACCATTTTCAGAGATTGAAGAGTCCATTTTGAGGTTTTTTGGTCTTATGAAGCCAATGGAGCACTGTAGGTGCATGCAATCAAACATTTGACCATTAATCCCATGAGGGCCTAGCCAGTTGAAGCAGGTACATGGAGATGTAGCCCAGGAGTGGTGAACTCTGTTATCAAATATTGTGTAATGTGTATGTTGTATGTTATTTCTCTGCATTTTATTTGTTGTACAAGATTTTTTAAAAGCTAATTAACTCATAAATTTCTCATCCAGACACTTAAAAACTTGACACATAAACCCCTTCACAATTGGCTAATTTGAGACTATCCTAAACACATTTATTTTTAACTGACGAGGTAGCTAGCACAACAAAACTAGTTTTCCCATATTCAAATCATGAAGTTAACTTGATATGATTCCACTTTTGGCCCAAAGGTCACACTAAGAGGGGTAGAATTACTGTGAGATCAATTTTACCATTTCATAAATTTTCATAGTAAATAAATTATGTAACATTGAATCATAAGCATAGTCATTATATCATTATAAAGAGAAAAGCATCACAAATATACCATCACATCAATAAAATGTCATTACATCACAAGAGACAAAAAATTTTATGTGGAAACACATATCGGAGATAACCACACATCCTTCTTCTTATTTATCTTCAATTAATTACATAGATTTATAGGTTCTGACCTGCTAAAGGCAACTACCCCGATAATATATAAGTTTCCACTTGTAGTAGGATGCAACCTTATTGAGGAACAAACCTCAGAAATTTCCAAGTAGTTGCTCATTATTGTGAGCTCTAGTATTGCACCAAGAGTGCTGCAACTCTCGGGGGCTGCCCTACTTTACTTTATCAACCCGGGGTTCGTACAAACTTGGAGGTGACAGTGCTATATACACAACAGATGCATTATGTTCATGTCATCCTCTTCCACTTTACGAAAGGGTGCTATTTCTAAGGGTTCTCAGTGAAGCCTGTCACACTTCAATGAAAATAAAATAAATTGCAGAAACGAAATGACAGAAGGAAACTAAATTAAATTGCTGAAAAGAAATTGCAGAAAGGAAACTAATTTCAATTGCACTTAAAATTTTCCAATCGGCTAAACACAACTTACTTATCTTATGTGCTATCTACCATGCTTCTATCCATGACTTAATTCTGATTGAGAAAATGTTGACTTGCAGCTTGGAGGAAAGAAAAAGGCTAAAGAGGCTAATGGAGGGCTTAACGCATGAAATGAGGCTTAGAAGTGGAAAGTGGGGGTTCAAACCGGATTAAAACTTTGTTGTAGTGCAAGGAGGCCTTGGAGCGAAATAATTCGAAAAGTACAATGGAG
Source organism: Pinus albicaulis (assembly GCA_034641835.2). Classification (NCBI taxonomy): domain Eukaryota; kingdom Viridiplantae; phylum Streptophyta; class Pinopsida; order Pinales; family Pinaceae; genus Pinus; species Pinus albicaulis. The sequence continues at coordinate 781,623,736 of CM076580.1, forward strand.
GACGGAAGTGCGATATTGTGATTGCGATGGGTGACGTGGCAGTGGGACCAATATCACAATCGCAATATCACCAATTTGGAGTGGTGAGTGTTAAAGGGAGAAGGGAAATGTTGCGAAGTGCGATGTACGATGTGGTGAGTTATCACATCGGCCGAATGAGCGGTAAATGTTAAAAGAAAAAGGTGAACAGTGCGATTTTTGATATGCGATTTCACAATATCGCAATCGGCGGAAACAAGTGTTAAGTCTTGAAAAAAAAGGAAAACGTTGCGATTTGCAATTTCGCAATATCGCAATCGGCAAAAGTGAGCGGTAAATGTTAAAGGCAAAAAAAAAATTATGCGAAATGTGATTGTGATGTATGGTAGCGAGCAGTTCGAGGAGGAAAGGCGGAGGTTGAGTTCTAATGGTTTTTCAAGTGTTTGTGTTAAAATAGGTAAGGCAATCATGAACGATAAAAACAAAGGAATGAGGCGGGCTGAAGGGTTTAAGTGTTTTTGGGAATAAAAGGTGGGTGCAGTAGTAAAAATAAGCAGGAAACATGAGGGAAAGGAGGCGCACCAAAAATGCTCAAAAGTGTAACACACCTACGGATTCATGCACGGAAAGCAGACAAAAATGCATGATAAAAACAGTGAAAGAGAGACTCAGACTTGGTAATGCAATTTCTTCCCTAAACTCAAACAAAAAGAAATTTTTGGCCTGTGGGAAGGTCTACCCTACTCGAACTCTATTGACAGAGATGAGAGGGGGAGGCTTGACCACAAATTTTGGATTTTTTCCTCTATTCTACTACTCATAAGCAAATGAACTACAAAAACACACTGGAATAAAAACTAAACAAAAATGAAACTATTAAAAGCAAAACTAATTGAATGAAAGAAACCGCAAACTAGCTTAATGACAAAAAGGAATGAAGGGTAACAACGGAGAAGTTGAGGCACATGGATTGGGCCCTAACCCATGAGCCTATCTCTATGAAAATTAAATCAGTCAAATGAAATTAGTATGCTCATTTCATAAAATAATAACCTCATACATCTCTGGAAGTTTGATCACTAAGTAAAATAATAAAAGCTCAATAGCTTGCAACAAAGTTTCAACTAGAATCGACTAACTGACTAACTCTTCCTAGCTTTAGCTCTGCTCTATTTATTCTACAGGGAAGCTACCAACAACTCCCTAGAAAATAGTGATTGAGTCCACTTGACTCCAAGTAAACAAAGATTGAGTGCTTGGCTGCCTCTGGAATTCGAATTGCTGGAGAGAATCCTTGGGGATCCTTTGGCTGCCTTTGGAATTTGAATTTATGGAGAGAATATTTGGGATCCTTTGGCTACCTTTGAGAGTTAAGGAGGGTGGAAAAGCCTCCAATAATTTCTCCTTGTTGTCTCCTCCAAGTCTTTATGATAAAATATTTATAAAAATTCTTAATAGATCATGATTTTCTGCACTCAACCTCATATTAGGCACTCAAATTATGTTACCCGTAATCACCACCTATGCTAGCATCATAAAACCAAATATTAATAAAAATGTAAGAAAAATAGATCTAAGAAAGGAAAAAGGTGACCATTAACCCCTCCAAATATGTCTAATGATGGAGCTCATCATCACCCCCATACTGAATGGTTGCTCATCCTCTGAGCAACTAATCCTCACCCTACATTTCCTTCAAGGATTTGATAGCTCCCCTAATTTCCTGAGGAAGAAGTGTGGGAGTTTCCCCAAGGGGGTAAAAACCATTATTCATTTCTGCACTCTCCCATTCTCTGTCTTGTGCATCTGTGTCCTTTTCATCATTCATTCCTAGCAGCAAAGGTGGGTTGAGCTTTAGTCCCAACCATTGGATATTTTGGGCTTGCATGACCCTCTTGTATAATGGTGCCCTTTCCAATGCACCCCTCAGTATTTATGGAGTATGGTACTCCCTGTTCTTGAGGCTGTGAGGGAGTTTGTTCCATCTCCTCTGGCTGGCCATAATGCACTCATCTTCTATCTGCCTAGAAACATCATCAAAGTGGCCTATCGCCTGGGTTTGAGTCTTAAGGTATATTTCAACTAGTTCAAGGTCCTTTTCAATCTATCAATGGTTAAGGATGACTCCTCTTGGGCTGAAAAATTCTGGTCTGATATATAAGGGTTCTCTATTTCTTCTTCCCATGACCTTCCATATCTCTTTTGCTCTAGTGTCCTCATTCACCATCTAAGATGCTAGAGCCATTAACTGCATATCCCCCATTGTAGGATTGGGGTCCCAAATATCTAGATTTGTCAACGCAAAGTTATGCACATAAAACTCTGCAATCTTTACCTGATCAGCCCTGTTAGCTTGCTTGTAGAAATTCATGAAATGCCTACAATCTTGGAAAGGTAGTCATCCATTGAAAGCTAGTGTTTTGATTTAAAATAGAAGCCATTTCTCCTTGAGGTACACAACATATGAGTCAAAAGGGAATCTGTGCTGAAGGGATTCTATGCATAAGTCTGCCATGGTGGCTACTTGCTCCTCTTTTTGCTGCAATTTCTCCTTCAGTGCTACATTCTCTACCTTTGCCTTTTGTAGCTGCTCCTTCAGAACTGTTTCTTCAATTCTTTCCTCCTCCCTTGGTGATTCTTCAATGATAATTGGGCTCATGGGAGGAGTTTTTGGCTCTCTTTGACTTATCCTCTGACTCATGTTAGCTCTGAAATACATAGAGGTCTGCCTTTTCCTCTTTGCGCTCAGAGGAGCTAATGTGACAACTACCTCTTTGTATTGAGGAGATGTGGTGTTGTGTTGTTAGTCTACTTCTTGCCCACTTTCAACTATCTCTATGATTTCTATGGCCATCTCTTATATTTTTCCTTAGCCCTTTGGCTCTTCCTCTTCTTCTTCTTTGTCCTCTTCTAGTCCTTCTTCTGGCTCTTCTTCTTCTTCTCTAAGGCTAGAAGTGGAATTTGACCTTGTTTGGGTTGCTATAAAAGATTCCATGCTCATGTTTGCAAAAGAGGACTAGGCCATGGGTAGGGTGACATTGTTTTGTTGTTGCCGCTGCAAGTTGTCCCAAAATACACGGTTGAGGCTCACTGTTGCTGTGCTATGGGATTTCGTCGGTCTCTCTCCCTTTAAAAAAATTAAATTTACTGGTTTGGATGAGATGGGCCTTCTTTATTATTAGATTGCACAACTACTTCTAGAGTGCTTATGTAACTCGCACTTAGCTCTAGTTTTCATTATAGACTATTGTTTCCTTCTCCCCGTTAATTCATTATGGACTGCGTGTTTCCTCCCCTCATTCTCCTCAACTCCACTTGATTGGAATTATATTATTTTTCATGCCTAGCTAGCGTGACTTTGTAGATCTCCCTAGTCATACTTCACGATGGTGGCCAAGCTAACTAGCCACCTTTTTGCCCCTTAAACTCTAAGTCTGAAAATTTATTATTTTTGGCTATTATAGATGCATAGCGAGGGGTGAGAAGCTATACTTGAGTTTACCCATCGTTTCCAAGGCATTCACAGGAGTTGGATTGAGGAGACAAGCCTTTTAGATGCTGGGTTCTTCACTTTTTTCCTGTTCTCTGAGTGAGCAACTCTTTGAGTGAGTTGTTGATCTTTCCTTGTTGTTTCTTCCTGTTGGAGATGTTGTGTGTGGATGCTCCAGATGCCATGGGTGGAAATCTTGTCTTGCATGGGGTTTGATTTGTCAGCTCCTCTCTTGTTTTTCTTGTTGTTCAAGAACAAGCTTTTGCGCTGTAGGAATTCCCTGATGTCTATAGAAATTTCCTTGCTACATTGTGTTCAAGAATGGAGGAATGTGGTGTATGGAGGGGATGGAGGAAGCTATGAAAATGAATGGAGTAAATGATGGGATGGATGGTAAAATATAAGAAGGGAAAAGAAGATGAATGCTTCCCTGTGCTTCCAGAAACCATTAACAACCTGTAAAACAACAAACACAGAAAACACAGATACGAAGATGTATTTTTTTCTTTTTGTGTCTTTTGAAAGCAAGTGGGACGCCTCCATGGAGGTTTTCAACCCACAGACTTGCCTTGGGCACCTCAGATAGGTTTTCACCCATGGATCTTTAATATTTTTTCTATTTTGTTTTGAGCAAGTGAGCTGCCTCCATCGAGGTTTTCAACCCACAAGCTTGCCTTGGGTGCCTTAGAGAGGTTTTCACCCATGGATATTTATTCTTTTTATTTTTATTTTTTCTTTCAAGAGGTGTGGGAAACTATGGAGTTTCCCATCACATAAACCTCTCTGCTTATGGAATTTATGAACTCTGCCTTTGACAAAGGCTTCTTGTAAGTTTTAAGTCTGCGACCATTGACAAGAAATGGGATTCCTTCCTCATCTATGGTTCTGATTTGAAATGCGCCATTATCAAAACATTTTTCCACTATGTAAGGTCCCAACCATCTTGTCATCAGCTTGCCTTTGAAATATTTAAACTTTGAATCATACAAAAATGCCCAATATCCTTCTTGGAAGGACTTTTCTTTGATGTTCTTATCATGCCAAACCTTCCTTTGTAGCCAAACTACCTCCATGTGAAGAAGATATTGCATTATGAACTTGTCCAATCCATTTAGTTGCAGAAACCTCTCTTTTTGGGCATTTAATAGATCTAGATTTGATTCAGATGCCATTCTTAAAGTATTGAATTCAAACTCCCCTGAAAGTAGAGCTTTTGTACCATAGACTAGTTCATAAGGAGTGAATCCTATTGTTGTCTTCCAAGTAGTGTTGTAGGCCCAAGTAGCTTCTACCAATCTGTCTGCCCAATCTTTTCTACTGCTGGTCAAAACCTTGGTGAGGATGCTCTCTAAAGCTCTATTAGTCACTTCTACTTGGCAATTATCTTGAGGGTGATCGAAAGTAGAACTTATATTCTTAATCTTGTGCTTCCTCAAAAGATTCTCAATGAGGTGGGAGGTGAATTGTGCTCCCTGATTAGTGACTATTTCTCTGGGGTATCCAAACTTGTAAAACACATTCTCCCTCGAAAATTCTGCTACTTTATCCTTGGTTGCTACCCTCACTACTTTTTTTTTAACCCACTTTGTTAGGTAATTAGTGCAGACTATGATATACTTATTTTGTGTAGATGGTGGATCAATAGGTCCAAAAAATTCCATGCCCCACTTGTCAAATGGCTCGAGAGCCACTTGAGGGTGTAAAGGAATTTCATCCCTTTGTGTGGGTTTCCCCATCCTCTGGCACTGGTCACACCTACTGGTGTATCTTCTGGAATGTTGATGAAGGGTAGGCCAATAGTATCCTGTCTGCAAAAATTTGTAAGCAGTTATCTTTGCAACAAAGTGGCCTCCACATGGGTTTTCATGACATGCAGAGAGGATATCAAAAATATTTCGTCCCTCACACATCTGTTTAGGATTTGATCAGGGCCTAGCTTGAAAAGGTTTCCCCCAATCCATGTGAAAGGGGTGCTTTTTCTGATGATTATGCTCCTCTCCCTGAATGAAATATTAGGAGGGAGTCTCCCAACAACCAATTAGTTGGCTATATCAGAAAACCATGGTGAGAGTGCTGATATAGCAAAGAGGTTCTCATCTGGTAGCTGTTCATCCACCATTACTTCTTGTCCTACAGGGAGAGCTAACCTTGACAAAAAATCTGCAACAACATTCTCCTTTCTAGTTTTATCAATAATAGTCAAATCAAATTGTTGCAAAAGTAACAACCATCTAATTATCCTAGCATTCACATCTAGTTTGTTCATTAAATACTTGATGGCTGCATGGTCAATGTGAAAAAAGGTCTAATACCCAGTTACATAATTCTCGAATTTTTTCAACGCATGGACAATGGCTAACATCTCCTTCTCAGTAACAGTATAATTCAGCTCGGCCTTTGACAAATTATTGTTGATGAAATGAATGGAATAAGGGATTTTGTCCTCTAATTGTCCTAATGCTTCCCCTACAGCTTTTTCGTATGCATCAGTGTGGATGTGGAAAGGAAGATTCCAATTTGGACCTTGGAGGATGGGGGTAGTAGTCAAATTTCTCTTAATAAGCTCGAAAGCCTCTTGAAAAGGACCAGAGCAATAAACTCAGAATCTTTGGCCAACAACCCAAATAATGGCAAATCCATCTTGCTAAAATATTTGATGAACCTTATATAGTAACCAGCTAAGCCTAAGAAACTCCTGACATCTTTTTTCTTTTAAGGAGGAGGTGTTAGACCCCTTTATTTCACTGTATCACCAGGTGACTGATTATCTCTTAGATTTTGTCATGATTGAAAATGATATTCCATGGTTGTCATTTGTTTTTAGGAAATAAGGAAGAACGTGTTGTTGATAAGGTGTGATGGTGATCAAACTTCATTTATGCCCTCATTCCATTTCATTCACCCTCTATGCCCCTCATTTCCTCCATATTCCAGTGTTCTACACCTTATCTCTTTCAAACCCCTTCTTCAACTATTAACACCCAAATTTTATAGTTAAAAAAGGCCCAACATTAGAATCAAAGGAAGAAAAGGCAACAGACAAAGGAAGCAAAGGAAACAGAGAAGAAGTTAAGGCAGAAAAACAGCAAGGGCAGAGTCTTGAACGAGATTGGGTCAAGTCGTGCACGTGTTCGGTTCGAGTCGTGAATGCGGGGCAAGTATTCTACGAACAACTAAGAAATGAATGGGCGCAACCAAAGAAACAAGGTTGGAAAACCACAGTAAGGGAGCAATGAGGACTGTTGGATCTAAGCAACAATCAACGACGAATATTCAAATCAAAAAATTGCAAATCACAAGTTTTTCAGGATGGGTGCAAGGGTAAATGTTAAAGTTAGCAAAATGTGATTAGCGATGAGGTGGGACATGTTCACCCAGCACACAAATAATGCCTTACCTATTGCCCGCACTTCGTAGCCCACAGTTTTTTAACCTTACCTCTTAATACTTACGCCTAATATTATTTTTCCGCCGATGCGATGAAGTGGGACCTGCCATACCTTAATGCATTATCAAAACTGCATGCAAACCTTGTTTCTGTATTAAAATTTAACTTTCTCCACCTTTCTGCATTACCTTTATTCTTTTCCTTTTTTCATCGCTATATCATTGTTTTACCTCCACTTTTCCCATTCCCTGATTGCGCTTAAAGTGGGGCCATTCTCCCTGACACATCACCCTTCCACCACCATTCATCGCATTTCACAAATTACAACTTATTTCATTCTTCCAAACGTTAAAATCTGCGATTGCCGATGTATGATATCACATCGTACAATTTTTAATTTACCGTTTGAAGCATGCGCAAGTTAAATTTTCTAACTTCTGATATAACGATCACAATGCGCAAATCGCAATTTTTAAATAATAAGTCCAGAGGTAAAGTTTAAATTCGTCGAAGTTCGATATGCAGTGACATGGAAGATGACGTGGCAAGCTGACATGGCAGTGACGTGGCAGATGATGTGGCCCCGACCCCACATATCGTAGTTGAGATATGCAGTGATGTGGCAGATGACGTAGCCCTGGCCTGCATACTTCACATCGCAAGTTTTAAAAGTTAGTTGCAAAGGTAAATCTTGCGACGTGCGAAGAAGGTAGGACCCAGGCGCAGATCGCAAATTGCAAAGTTTGAAGTTTACATCTCGTGGTATATAAGAAAATTTGTGATCTGCGGGCTGCGAGCGGACCTACTCCCTTTGACACGTCATGTCTATGCTAAAATCCTCACAACTCCCTGCCATCCTTGCTCACCTTCGCGCATCGTAGGGCCCACAACGCTTTTTGGCCTCCCCACATCCACTGAATGTTAATAAAAGGAGGGGGGTCTGAAATGGGTGGTATCCCATACCGCCTGTTCAGCTACATGTCGTGCCCATGGCTATTCCGCACCCGCCTTTCCAATACCGCTTACCATTCACACCCCCCTCTGAAAATCCCTTTGTGCCACTCACCAAACCATTGTGCCTAATTATCGTTGCATGTACCATACACGCCACGTTTTCTCTTGCTATCCACCTCAATCACATCCCCTCTCGTTATGAAAGCCTTTTCGTCATAAAGGGTCGGGCCATTACCCAATGGACCCATGCCACCCCCACACCACCACATCACTGTTTTAAAGCCAAATTATGACATAACCTCATAGTTTACTCTGTCGGTTATTGTCAAACTGATGCAGGAATTGAATTTACAAGTATTATGAGAGAAAGTGCATTTTGTGCAAACTAGTGCCAAAGAGACGTCTATTTATCAAAAAATATTTGTCAGCTCCTGGTGGACCGGATTACAGTGCTCCTTTAGACTATTCAATATTGGTCTTTGTCCCCTTCTGTCATATCCTTTCTGTAGTGCCGATCCATAACAATCTCCATTTTCTCTGTCCCCCCCCCTTCCATCCCATTCTAAATTGCAGGTTGTGAAAGAAGAAGCATTGAAGAGATGCCTCCAAAGCTAGATCAACAACCTTTTAATCCTATGGTCTACCCACAAGTGGACCTAGATCTCTTTTCTCTAGCATACATAGACTACAAAATCCATGAGATAGAGTCGGATTCTGATTTATTCGATGTCTACTTCTAGTTTGAAGACCAATTTATCGAAGGAGTTGATGACATTAGCCTACAGGAGACCCAACTACCTCTTTAAATCTTCCTAAAAACCCATATTTCCCTAGAGTTCATCATGAAGTGCCAGATCTGTTATGACATTAATCAGAGGACCATAGTCACCCCAACAGGAGAAATCATGTTTGCCATCAATTCCCAATCCATCCAGCAGATGATGCAGGCCCCCACTCCTAAAAAATTGGTCCCTTTCTCATATGAAGCCCTCATAGAATGTTATCAGAAGCTTGACCTTGACAGTAGAGCCAAAAATTTACAACTTTCCATGGCCCCTGATATCCCAGTGCCTACAGGGAACCCTCCTTACCCCTCTTCTATCTTTTCTGATAGGACCAAACACATTATGTTTGTTTTATCTTATTTATTAGGTTATCACACTGATCAGTGGGTAGTTGAACCTAAGATAGGTTTTTTGTCCACTCTTTCCCTAGGTGCTAAACCCACAGTCCTGCTCAACTATGCTCAGTTTCTTGTAGAGGCCATTCATGAATAGTTTTTAAGGTTTGATACAAAGGAGGTTTTCAAATATTCCTCTGTGTTGGTATATATGTTTGTCCATTTCCAGTCTAGAAGGTTCCAATTTCAGATGACCAAGGCAAATGAAGATAAATAGCCCCAATATGTCATGTTCTAGACCACCCTGATATTAAAAGATCATAAGGATTATACATACAAGGATTTTGTGGATTTGTTTGTGCATCGAGAAATCAACACACTCAGCAATGCAGTAGAGCCTAGGATAAAAGGAGAAATCGGGAAAACCATGTAGCTAACAGAGCAAGTGAAGGCAACATATTGGTATTTGTACCAATTTTACACAGATATTTGAGTCTATGGAAGTGAGCTAGCCCCTTACAAATTTCCAATGTTCCTCTCCATGATGGTCTTTGCACTAGAATACATGAGGCAAATGATACATGCAGATGGGCTCCACTTTGTCTCTGCAAAGAAGAAGGCTCAGTTCAAGATCAAGACACAAATTGGACCTTTCATCTGTAACAATAGAGCAGCAAGAGAGGAGGCATAAAATATACTCAAAGAGATGGGTTTCAGCTACAGTTTCACTTAGTCTTATGACCCTGAAGGGATTATCTCCAGGAAAAGGGTGCAAAAAAAATCCACACCCTATGTTCACACACACAAACCTTCAATTAAGTAGTATGCCAATCAAACAAAATGGGTGACTAATACCCTCCAAGAAGACAAAGAATAATTGTTCTACACTCCAGGCATCCAGACCCCAACACCATAAGAAAGGAAGAATGCAAAAGGAAAAAAAGATAAGGGGAAAGAGTAATTGAAAGAGATAGGGAGCAAAAGGCAAAGAGAGGATTAGTCACCTTCAGTGACTGATACCTCTAGTAAATAATTCAAACTAATATATAGGAAGAGGCCCCGAGTTCATATGGAGATTGATCAAGGAGGAGAATTAGGGCAGAAAACAATGGTTCATATTGCAAACACCCTTGGGACATCTCTAGTGGGTGGTCAAACAATGGCCTCCCCTACATCTACAACCACAATGCCTCTACAGCAATAGACCTTGCAGAAATCTACTTCTATACCTCCCACAGAAGGCCAAGAAAAATCAGTTTATGACACATTCAAGGAAATAAAATTGAGAAATGATGTGATGAAGACTAAAACTTACAATCAATTCTGGAAGCAGACCCCAATTTCAGAAAGCAGGCTATTGTCTTCTTTTGAAATTGAGAAGAGAAGGATACAGATGGAATTTATAGAAGCCTTGCTCCCACAACCCCAAGGAGTAGGAGATTACAAGAAGGCATCATTCGAATTTAATGTCAAGGACATCCATCTGATTGACTAGATGGAATTACACAAGCATACTGGAAAGATGGTGGCCTCCACCTTGACAAGTACTTCTATGAGCTTGTCAAAGCTGTAGGTATCCTTATCCATTTCTTAGTCACAACTCAAGATAGAAAATATATCTTCCATGGCTAAATACTCAAGGATCAAGTCTTTAGAAGAGTTAATAGTGAAGCTGGGTCATGAACCAACCAATGTTCAAGTTGTGGAGGAGGTTTTGAAGAAAAAGAATGTTGATATAGCAGCCCTCAGGAAACAACTCAAGATGCCAACAACAGAAGACCCCTTGGCCAAAGGCATGGAGGAAGATGAGTCACAGAAGGCAAAGCTATTAAAGTTAGTTGTGGAAAAACCTGCCCAGATCAAATAGATGGAAAACGAGATGGAGAAGCTACTAAAGGAAAAAGAATAAGCATCTCGAGGAGCACTCATCCCATTGGAAGTTGTCCCCATTTCAACAATTCCATTAACTATTCCCACAATTGCTGGAACATCTGGTGGGAATGACTAGATGTCAAAGGCCATGGAAAGTATGACCGCAGTCAGAAGAGATCCAGAAATTGGAAGCATAGATTGGCATCTTGAAATATTAAAAGGATAGGTCTAAAACTACTTATCAGATAGCCAAAAAGCAGATTGAGAGATTGGAGAAGGAAGAGAAGGAATTTTCGAATAGCAGCATTTTAGGCCAAATGAATTTAATAATTTGGGATAGTATCATAAATTCATTGGAGGAAATTTGGCACTCCATCCACATCATTTTTTAACAGAAAGAGTTGGTGGACAGATGTGTAGTGGCCATTGAAAAAGAAAATCAGGAATTAGGAAAAATGCCAATCACAACCCCTAAAATCATAAAATTCCTGAACTCCAAAACCAGCTATGATCTTGAAGAGCTGGATGTACAATACAGAACAGAAACAATATTAAAATTGAGAAAGGTCCCCACTAAGAGGAACTTAGTAAGGAAATTAGAGGATAAGTTTCATGAGTTGGACATGGCCATTAGCAGATTCCTGAACAAGATTGAACCCTTGGTGGCAAAAGGATTGCCCTCACTCTATGTAATTAATAAAAAATTGGTCCAAAAGGGAGATTATATGACCAAACTAAAAGAAACAGCTAAGGATACCACCAAATTCACCATCATCAAAGGAAAAATGACCGGGAAAGTTGTCTGGGATCTCTTGAGCAATGACATCTTTATTCAACACGAGCTGAAGCATGTTTTCCCCACCAGGCCCACTTTCAGCAAATACACAGAGGTGGATGAAGTACACCAATAGGTCACAAGAATTTGTATTCCCCAAAAAAAGGATTGGAACAAGTTGTGTATGTACCAAGATTGAAAAAGCACGGTGGACACCTCAGCACAACCACTAATTGATCAGAAATGCCAACATCCCATCATCTTTAATGATCCAGTGGAAGTGGCCCAAAAGAAGAGCCAAATGTCAGAGCCACCTATCATTTCCTCCTCGAAACCATATCAACCGCCTCCAAGCCCCTTTTTGGATTTACGAAGAGCCGCATGAGTTTTTCATTCTTTAAGAGTTACCAAAATAAATTCTACAGGTGGTGTTTGTCAGAGATTTTCTTTGTTTGGGCCTTGCATGGCCACACTTGTCTAATTTCAGTTTGTTTGTAATTAATGAATTTTTCCAAAGTATATTAGGGAAACCGACTTAAGTTGTTAGTTAAATATTGCTTGGATTTCCAGTTTGAAGGGTTGGATATTGTTAGCCCATGCATTCTAAGAACTACTATATTGGAGCACTATCATTTTGGAGTTGGACATCAATAATCAAAGACCGTTTACCGGATTCTTGAGCTATGTTAAAATGGTGATTGGATAATTCTTTGTTTTAAATGTTTTAGTTGTTTTCCCTACTGTGCACATGTTCATCTAATTGTAAATCAGAAATTTTAGATTAAGATTTGCTGTCGGAGCACCTTAATTCTGTCAGCATTTACAATCTTAATGTTTTCTGCTGAAGTCTGATTAAAGAATTCTTAACTTCTCTTTAGTCATTACTGAACCATGTTGAACCCTTAGTTAAACTGAGAGGGGGGGGTGAATTAGTTTAACACATTCATGGACTTTTAAAACTTTTTCATTAAAACTTATTTACACCTTCATTTCATGTTCAACTTAATATGTAAGTAATCTTAGAATGTGAGCAGCAAGTATTAATATAATGTAACAACAGACTTAATATTAGAGCAGCAAGTATTAAGCAGATGAGATAAACCATATCAACACATAAAAATCATGCACAGAGACACCAGATATAAGTGGAAACCCATAAAGGGATAAAACCACATCTTATTATTGTTGTGATGCAAAGGCAAGCTCCAACTCCCTCTCAAAACTGATTTTCTATAGGCTCCAACCCACAGGACGCTCCTACCTCAATTCTGCAAGCTACAACTTGCAAGGAAGCTCCAGCTCCCATCAATTTTCTGCAGGCACCAACCTACAGGAGGCTCCAACCTCAGTCAACTACAACTGACATTTATCAAGCTACAACTTGATGTGGAAGCACCAAATCCCATCTATTTTCTGCAGGCACCAGCCTACAGGAGGCTCCTACCTCAGTCAGCTACAACTGACATCTATCAAGCTACAACTTGATAGGGAAGCTCCAAATTCCTTACTCTTTCAAAGGAAAACACGTGCTGATTTACCTTGGATATCAACTCTGTTCTGTTCCTTCTTTTCTGTTGTTCATCAGTCCTCATATCTGCCCTGTATCATCTCTACATATTCCTATTTCTTCTCTTCCTCACTGCTTAATTTCTGCATTCTCTCACCTCTCTAACCTCCATATGCATATCTATGAGATATTATTTATAGAAATTTCCTTACAACTGTTAGCATTCCTCAGGGAATTTGAAATGGACAGCAATGCCTCTTTGCCTTCTGCCTTCTCTTTCCTTTGTCTATTTCATTCAGAAAAAATATAACAATATGTACAAATATCAATATTACAGTGGGAAATTTATTTTCCTCCTGAGACTTGCCAATGCATCACAAAAAATATAAAATCAATTAAAACATTTACATTCACATTTTCAGTTACATATATAAATTTCACTCAACCCTTTTTCTGGCCTTTGGCTTTGCTGTTTTTTGTCTTTTCTGCTGCTGTCATGTAACTGTCCTTCATACCTCTGTTGTTTACTGCAATTCTGAGCATCTTTGCATGTACACCTATCAAACCCACATTTTCATTCCTGTGCATATTCACCCGTTCATTGCAATTTTGAATCTGATGTATATAACTGTTTTACCAGTTTAGTTCCCCAATAATTCTAAAATTCTTATGCATATAAAAATGCCTCTCCATTAATTTTCCCTGCGCTGGAAATTAAATAAATGTATGCGGAGGCTCTTATTTTCACATCTGATGGTTATCAAAACCACATTCCCCAGATTTCAAATCTGAGTCAATTTAACTCATCTTCTGGAAAATATAAAACTACACGGAAGCTTTTTCATTCAAACAATGGTTATCAAACCAACCATCCCAAATTTTAAGTCTATGCTTATGCGGAAGCTCACTCTCTTTTCACCTTCAAATTTAAGCCTTATTATAACCCACTATATTGAAATCGAATAACATTCAATTTTACATCAACTCAATGTTGGGTTAAAACTTCAACTTAATAAGACCCACAGTCTTTATGGTTCGCATTTAACAATGCTCATTCTCATCAAATGTACATATCCATGGCTTTTCATTCTCACAACACATATATCCGCACCCCAATCAAATGTTATAAAACTTTTAATAAGCCTTGGGTTTTATATCAATGAGCCACCACTCGAATATTCCAAGAAGCCACAGCTCTACATGCATTTCTTTGACTTTGGACAAACAACACAATTTTGTGGGCCAACCCACTCACACATAATAATGCAATCCCACAATTATAAAATTTCGATTGGGCCCTAATATACCTTGCGCTCACGCATCCTACCAATGGTTTAGTTTTATTTAACGATTGAAACCAAATCACATTACATGTGATTTCGGTCCCACCATACATTCAACTCATATCCATTAACTCGACCCCAAAACTTTGACAAAATCAACACAACCATTGCAATAAAGAGGGCCTAGCATTTAACATACCTTCGTGCACCTTCGATCACAATCCAACAATTATAACCTCGTCGCGCACCAACCAATAATCTGACGACATGTAATGGATATCACGTTTTTTTTTTCGTTCCGACCTTTAAGGCCTCAAAAAAACGCGATGAGCGTCGTTTTTATAAACCACTCTCGAACGCATGTCAGCCAGCGACCCAAATCGCATTTTTTTTGTCAATCCAACTTACCGCTCGAAAGGGTGCGTGATATAGCCGGTTTTAATCTCCAAAACCATGTCCATTGTAGCTCCTCACGGTTCCATGACCGGCTCAAGGTTCCATTGCCCTTCGGGTTCAAACATTTAATCGGCGCAATTTCTTCAACGCTAATTCTATTCCTTATGTGCAATTGCTCCATTGTGCTTCCTTCTTATGACTTCACTCCGTGCACTACTAAAATCTCATTCCTGTGGTTATAACTTCTCGTTTGGGTTTTTCTTTCCTTCGATACATAGTTCTGATTCCTATTTCTCTTGCAACCTCATACTCATCGCTTCTTGTTCATTTCAAACAATGCCATCTAATTCTGGTTCCAACTTAACTTCTGTCTCCGCCAATTCTTCAATTCCTACTCGGTTTCATCGCTCACGGCTCTGAGTTCACCGTTCCATTGCATTCAAGTTCTAAGCCTTCTTCAACACTTATTCGAATAGGCGTTAACCCTCTGCGCCTTCAGTCCGAATCCAACCCTTCCAATTTACCTAAACCCTCATCTTCTTTGCTTAATGTCACGGATTGGCTCTAGCAATATCGATTACATTCAAATAGGGTTGCAATGTGGATTTACCCATATTCAATAACCAAATTCTAACATCAATTTCATTCTTCATTACAAGGGACCGAACCTCATCGGTTTCTATTGAATCCTACACACAGGATTAACACATTGAATGTTCAGTCTTCAGTGGGTACTCAATCTTTCCAAGGGACTATAACCAAGCCCTTCAACTTAGAATTGTGCATTCGATAATTAAATTGAAACCTTCTAAGATCTGCAAGACCTTATTCCTTCTATAGTTCATAACTGACTACAAAACTCAGAGATCTATCACAGATTTCCTCATATGAATAACCACAGAACTTTAAAATACATATAATTCACAAACTCTGGTCCTTTTCAAGATTAATACTAACCCTGCACTTAATCATCAATTCCTCCACCATATACAGGATTCACAATTTAAATCCCTTTGTACAGATTTTACACTGTCCACAAACCCTGAACACTCTATTCATACTTTCATAAAAAATTCCAGCAGTCAATACATGCATGACCCAGTCAGTCAATAACACAAAGTTTCATTTTTGCCACAGAAACTCGAATGTTCCTTCTATAATATCAGATCAAGAATACCTATGTACTTCACACAGAATTTAAGTCAATCTGAAATATGTACCCACATTCAGAACCAATTTCTCATTATATATATGAAATCAAATACCTCTGCTCCTTGACTGATGTTGCCCCTTGCTTCTCTTTTTGCTGCCTCTACTGCCTCTCCAGATCTCCAATCAAATGACCCTTCTACAACTGCCTCTGCTTCATGTCTCATGCTCTCTTTGCCTTGTTGTTGTTTCAGGTGCTCCTCCTTTGTCATCTCCTTTGCCATCAATGACAACATTTCCAACAAACCCCAATATTTCTTTCACCTCATAATTCATACAGCTCTAAAGAGCCATCTAGCACAATTAGCTTGCCTCGTGATGATGTTGAATGTTAATGTGTCATTCCAACCTTTTGATTCCATAGCCCAATGGATTAGCTTTTGCAGCTCTATCTGTCCAACCACATAATCAATCAAACAAAAAACCCTCATAATTTTTATAACTAGCCTAATATCAGCACTTATAATTATCACGTTAAATCATAAAATAGAGAGAGCCCTCTCTGAGTCTAGGAAGGCTAGGTGATGGACTCCAAAGTGGTTTTATGTTGACCTATGTCATTTTTTCTTGCCAATATTTCAAATTACGGAGTGATAACATAATGGTTACCATACTGGGGAGTTATTGAAAAGGTTAGCATTTCATCAGAACTCAGAAACCCTAGTCGAAATATTGTGTGTTTTAAGTAATTACTACAAATTGGTTTTTGTAAAAATATTCAGCTTGTCTGTCCCTTGGGTCAAAATTCTGGCTTCCAGAAGAATCTTTACCAGATCCCATCCTGACCCAAATCCCCCTGCAATAGTTGAAAATCCAAAGAAAATCCTATGAAAGACTCCCAGATCTGAAAATCCAATTATTAGCAGGCCTCTTCACAAAGCAAGTTCCCTCCCTGAAAACCTTGCAACCTTGCAGGATATCCAGTTCGACTTAGACTTTCAGCAAACCTTGTTCAGGACCAAATCTCAGAATTGGATAGCCTAGACAGTTTTTGACCCATCCATATTACAGCAGAGTCCTATTGGGTAAGCCTCTACCTCCACTCAAACTGACTTTCAGATTCTCCAACACTTTGACTCCCTTCAAGTTCTGGTAACAGATTTCACCTCAGCTATTGATGATGCTTACCTTCATTAGTCTGCAGAATTATATGCTCTGACTGCAGCATCTCCTTTTTTTATTTCCAATTTTTCTCATCCTCGGTTAAATTACTCAAGTGTATCTGTAGATCCTACCCTTACATTGAACCTTTCCCATGAAAGTGCCCAAACCTCCACTCATACACCCACTTTCCACTTCATCCATTTAACTCTCCACCTCCCTTGGTCAATCCTCCTCTTATCAATCCTACTTGGGTTTCCCCACCACAAATCATGGCAGCCTGGTATGCTCCATTAGTGCTACCACAGCCTATGGTGTCGATGCCACAAGATTATCAATCCAAAATCCCACATTTTGATGGAACTGGTCCTAAAACTTCTCAACAACATGTGGACAAAATGAATGATGCTTTTGAATACTAAGAGATAGAGGATGAAACTATCCAAATGAGAATGTTTGCTCAAATTTTAGGGGGAGAAGTAAAAAAATGGTTCAAGGGCTTGACCCCTAACAGTGTCCATGACCTCCCTGCCCTTCACCAGCTGTTCATAAATAAATGAGAAGTTAAGAAAATTCCTCTCCAAATCTTGTCAGAATATGAAAACATCAAGAGAAATGTTGGAGAGAGTGTCCAAGATTATTGTACCAGGTTCAACAGTGTATACAATGCCCTCCCTCCTCACATGAAACCCCCACAAGGTATAGCCCTAATGAAATTTTCAGATGGTTTCGACCCAGGGATGGATTATCAGCTAAGAGAAAAAGATCTAGCTACATTGGAAGACATGCAGAGGGATGCAGTAAGTGTGGAGGAAAGCGTAATTGCAAAAAGGGCTAGAATGAGAAATGAGAAGAGAGTCACTATTAGGGAAGAGCATCCAGCCTCCACATCTGATGCTAAGATTGATAGCCTAGTGAGAACCATGGAGAGAATGATGGAGAGGATCAACTTGAATGAGAGAGTTTTCCCCAGGGAAAATCAACCAACTCCTCAAAATAGAAACCAAAACTTTAGAAGAAACCCCTCTCAAATAAGATAGAGAGAATAGAGAGAAACTTACCAGCAAATTAGGCCTCCATTCCAATAAAATTATGCTGATGAAGATGAGGGGGTGGTTGAATAACTAGAAGAAAGTCAAATTAATCTGATGGGAATTGATAATGAAGATATTGTTTTCCTCACCCAAGAAGAACAAGATTTATTTTCTTTGACTCAAGCTGAAGTAGAATTTGAAGAGTCTAAAGATTATAAACAAGGATTCAAGAATGCCATCATGGATGTGCATAGAAAATATAACCTCCGAAGTGAAAAATTCGGATATTCCCAAGAGAAATAATTCAGAAAAATCTGCTAAAAATACCCCTGAAGCTGATCCCAAGAAAACAACAAAGAGTTCAAATAAAATTGATAAAATTCCTGGAAAGAATGATCTAGGAAGCAACACTAGTAGATCAGCGGTCAGCCCTAGAAAAAATATTCCAGCTGATATCCCTAGTGCAAGTCAACAATCTGAAGCTGCTGCAAAACAAGTGCCTGAGAAGATTGATTCAAATCTGCCAAAGTCACAGACACCATTCAGCATTGAGAATGAAATTTCCAAAATAAAAATCTCTGTCCCTCTCACTGAATTGGTGAACCAAGATGTATATAGGTCCCAAGTCCTAAAAGCGTTGAACATAGGAGAAATTACTGACATAGTCAATCTAAATGATGACAAACGTGAACTTTTGTTTGGTCCAGAAGTAGAGGGTAAATTCCAGGAGGGAGGTGTTCCCTCGTTTTATCTCAGTTTGAATGTTCATGATAAAATCCTCCATAATTCCATGATATACTCAGGTGCATCTCATAATCTCATGCCAAAGGAAATTATGGAGAAACTTGGCCTGGAGATAACTAGACCCTACAAAGACCTATACTCATTTGACTCCAGCAAAGTTAAATGTCTAGGCCTCATTAAAGATCTTTGTATTACTTTAGCCTAGATACCAGCCAAGATTCTAGTGATGGATATAGTGGTATTTGGCATCCCCCCAAAATATGGTATGCTTTTATCACTCTCATGGGGAGCCAAGCTGTCAGGCACCCTCCAAATGGATATGACTTATGCTACCATACTAGTTTTTGGCCAACAAAGGAGATTGTATAGGAAGACTATGATGAAATACATGGTAAGTAGTCAGGAAAAACCCCATAACTACCCCCTGTACTCTGTCCACTTTGACCTTGATTCATTTATTCTTTACAATGATGAAAATATTAATGAACAAATAGCTGGAGAAGAAGAGGACCATGAGGGAGAACATTCAGACCAAATGGAAATTGTTCAACACAAGTATGAAACTGAACCTTTTTGGAACATGAGTTTTGATGGTTCTTGTGGCAAATCTAGCTCAAGAGTAGGGGTGTGGGTATGCAATACTAAAAATAACTATGCAGAAGGGCATTCTTACAAGCTAAACTTTCGGTGTACCAACAATATAGCATAATATTAGGCACTCCTTTTGGGTTTAAAACTATTGAAGAAACTAGGAGCCAAAATAATCCTTGTTCATCGGGATTCTAAGCTGGTCATTAAACAAATAATGGGAGAATATTCAGCCAAGCATCCCAGATTGAGAGCATACAGGAATGTTGCCCTTGACATCCTGAAAACATTTGAAGAATATAACCTTGTTTTAGTTCCAAGGAATCAAAATATCTTGGCTAATGGGTTAGCATTTTCAGCCAACACTTGTCAATTACCTCATCCCAAAAAATAGTATACAATGCAGGTTAGACACTGTTCAACAGTTCCTAAAAATATGAGATATTGGCAAGTCTTTAGAGATGACAAACAGATTGAGAACTTCCTGCAGTCTAAGGGTGACTTTGAAGATTCCAATTTGGACCTAGATTGTGACGAAGACTATTCCACTAGAGAGAAAATGTGTAGGGAGGAGCCCCCTCACAATTCTGATGTTAATTTTTCAGCATGTGAAGATAAGCATAGGATAGAGATGCATGAAGATCCAAAAAAGGAATAATTTGAAGTACTGGAATTCAGAGACAACACCCTGCCTAGAGGACTGGTCCCTCTGGAGGAACTATTTGATTTCAATGATGTGCCTAAGAAGCCAAAAATGAAATCTACAGAAGCAAAAATCGAGGAGTGCAATCTAGGTAGTGAGCAGAAGCCCAAGATGGTAAATTTATCAAAGACACTGCTAGCATCCATAAAGCATAAATGCATTGCTTTGTTCAAAGAGTTTAATGATGTGTTTTCTTGGAGTTATGAAGAATTGAAATCTTATGATATTGATATTATCCAACACAAAATTTCATTCAAGGAGAACCAGAGGCCTTTCAAATAGAAACTGCACAGGATAAATCCTGTCCAAATGCCTCTGGTTAAGAAGGAGATCAAGAAAATGTATGATGCCAAGATAATAGTCCCAATCAAGTACTTTGAATGGGTTTCCAATATTGTACCTGTGAGAAAGAAAATAGGTGAGATTAGGCTCTGCATTGACATCAGAAATCCAAACAAGGCATCACTTAAGGACAACTACCCCTTACCAAAGATGGACCACATATTGCAAAAGGTAGTGGGCTCCAAAAGAATACCTTTACTAGATGGATTTTCAGGGTATAGTCAAGTGTTGGTGCATCCAGATGATCAACAAAAAACAACTTTTACTACTCCTTGGGGAACCTTCATGTATGTAAAAATGCCCTTTGGATTAATAAATTTTGGTGCCACTTTTCAAAGAGAAATGGATATTACTTTCTCAGAAGAAAATTGTCTTTTCATTGTGATATATCTTGATGATATTACAGTATATTCAAAAACTGATGAATAAAATTTGGCCCATTTGAGAAGAGTTTTTGAAAAATGCAGAAGGTTCAGTCTATCTATGAATCCTAAGAAATCATTATTTGGTATTGAAGAAGGAAAGCTCCTAAGCCACATCATATCTTAAGAAGGGATCAAGGTTGACCCTAGCAGGATTGAGGGCATAGTACAAATCAGTCATCCCAGAAACATCAAGGAGCTACAATCTTTCATTGGAAAGCTAAAATTTTTAAGAAGGTTTATACCAAACCTGGAAGAACTTCTAAGCAATGTCACCAACATGCTCAAGAGAGATTCAGGAGTCAAGCGAACCAGGGAGGCTAAAAGGTCGCTCGATCTAGTAAAGCAGGCACTCACACAGGTGTCGGTTCTCATCAACCCCGATTTCACCAAGGATTTCATCCTTTTCTCCTTTGCATCAGTGCACACAATTGCTGTAGAAAAATAAGGATGGACAAGAGTAGCCCATAGCATTTTTCAGCCAAGACTTAAGAGATGCACCTTTGAAGTACAATATCATGCAAAAGTAGGGTTTTGCCTTGATCAAAGCACTGAAGGATTTTAGAGTTTACATTCTGCATTCACACATCATTGCATTTGTGCCCAATACAGTTGTCAAAGACATCCTAACACAACATCCTGATGGAAAAAGAGGTAAGTGGATTGATATTATCTTGGAGTATGATCTAGAGATCAGACCCACCAAATTGATGAAGGGACAAGGATTAGCCAAATTGATGGCTGAAATAAATTTTCAAGCACTAGACATTAATATGATTCATTCACTGGATGAACAAGAGGAGCTAGCGACTCCACCTATTGAGGAAGCATTCCTAAATTCTCCCTGGTACACAGTTATACTATATGTTCTATTTTTTTTAAATGCTCCTCCTGGTTTATCCAAAACAAAAGCTATATTCTTGAAATTGAAAGCTGTAAAATTTTGCATCCTAGAAAATTTTTTGTACTAGAAAGATTCTGGGGGAATATTGCTTAAATGTTTGCTTCAAGAAGATGCAGATAGGGTCATGAAATAATTCCATGAAGGGGATTGTGGAGGCTGTCTCTACTGGAAAACCACTGCTAACAAGATCCTTAGGGCTGGTTTCTATTGGCCTACTCTCTTCCCATATATCCACAAAATGGTAGCTACCTATCATAAATGCCAAAATTTTTAGGGAAAAAGAAAGTTGTTGCCTCTGCCTTTACAACAATCCTCTGTTGAAGCTCCTTTCTAGCAATGGGGTTTAGACTTCATTGGAGAATCCACCCTTCCTCCTCTACCCAACATAAATTGATCCTTATTGCTACAAAATATTTTACCAAATGGATAGAGGCCATTCCTTCCAGAATTGTTACTGACTCAGTGATTATCAAATTCCTTAAAGCCAACATCCTATCTAGATTTGGTTGTCCCAGGAAAATCATCACAAATAATGTTGCTTCTTTGAAGTCCAAGAATATGGTGGATTTTTTCCACAGATATCACATTTATTTGGGGCATTAAACAACTTATTACCCTCAAGGTAATGGTATAGCTGAATCCTCCAACATGATCTTGGTCAACATCATCAAGAAGTTGCTGGAAAAAAACAAGAAATTGTGGCATAAGAAATTGGTGCATGCATTGTGGGTTGAAAGACTGACAACTGAGAAATCAATTACCATGTCACCGTACCAGTTAGTCTATGGAATGGATATAGTTTTCCCAAGATCCTTAGGAGTCCCAACCATGAAACTCATTCAAGAAGTGCAGGCTGAAGAAAATGATGTACAAAGAAGAATAAGCTAGAACATTCAGCTGCAGCAATCTAGAGAAGAGGTGTACAACAAAACTCAGTTGGTGCAAGAAAATATAAAGAAGATCTTTGACAAAAGAACAAAAGAAAATGATTTCAATATTGGATATAAAGTGCTGAAATGGGATTCCAGAAGAGAAGATAAAGGTAAGCATGGAAATTTTGACAACTTGTGGAAAGGAACATACATTATTCATTCTCTCAGAGGAAATAATGCATTTTTCTTGCAAGAGATGGATGGAACAGAGTTGTTTGGAGGTCCTGCCAATGGCAGGATACTAAAACATTATTTCTGCTAAAAACTCATATTAAACTTTCATCATTGTAAATACCATAGTCCTACAATTTTTAAAAATCCATTGGACAAGGTTGAAGCTCGAAGTGAAGGCCATAATCCTAGTCTGATAAGAAAATATGTATTATAAAATAAAAATAAATAAATAAAAAATAAAATAAATAAATAAATATTTCTTAAAGTGTTGCAAATCAAAGTGCCACTACTATTGAAAAGATTTTTGTGCAATCATACAGTTTAAGCATGATTGCACAATTTTGAATTTTCTGCTGATAGGTTAGAAAATGAAGATTTGCCAAACCATTTAATCTTGTCTTATCAGTAGCTAGGTAGAAAATGACATTGGTTCAGTTGAAAAGAGTTTTGTGCAATCACACAATTTAAGCATGATTGTAAAATTTTGAATTTTCTGCTGATAGGTTAGAAAATGAATATTTTCTAAACCAATTTATCTTGGCTTATTAGTAGCTAGGTAGAAAATGACATTGGTTCAACAGCCTAATCTGAATAAATAAGAGAAATAAGGGACAGGTTATAGTTTAGAAATTCAAAAGAAAAAATGAAGTCAGTTTCTGCAAGTCTAAATGCACCCCAAAAGGAAGAAAAATGATTATATTAGGTAGGAAGGTGTGCAGATGAGCTCAGTACTTTGAGAATTTTTCCAATTTTCAGTTTCATGTTACTTTTCAGTTTTAGGATCAATTGTATTCTAGACTTCAGTTTGTAGAGAGTGTTGACTTCAACTTGAAGATTTCAACCACAGATCAGGTTGTAAGTTTGGGATCAGCCCAATGGATTAGGCCACTAGTCTACAATGTTCTTGACACCTCCTGAAGGAGCTGCCATCCCCAGCTGGAGCCACTGCTAGACCTTTGTATTTCACAGTATCACCATGTGACTGATAATTTCTTAGATTTTTTCATGATTGAAAATGATATTCCATGGCTGTCATTTTTTTTCAGGAAAGAAGGAAGAAAGTGTTTTTGATAAGGTGTGATGGTGATCAATCTTCATTTCTGCCCTCATTCCATTTCATTCACCCTCTATTCCCCTCATTTCCTCCATATTCCAAAGTTCTACACCTTATATCTTTCAAACCCCTTCTTCAACTATTAACACCCAGATTTTATAGTTAAAAAATGCGCAACATTAGAATCAAAGGAAGCAAAGGTAGCAGAAAAAGGAAGCAAAGGCAATAGAGAAGCAGTTAAGGCACAAAAAAAGCAAGGGCAGAGTCTTGAACGAGATTGGGTCAAGTCGTGCACGCGTTCGAGTCGAGTCGAAGAAACAAGGTTCGCAAACCACAGTAAGGGAGCAGTGAGGACCGTTGGATCTAAGCAACGATCAACGACGAAAATGCAAATCGCAATCGCAAATTGCAAGTTTTTCAGGATGGGCACAAGGGTAAGTGTTAAAGTCAGCGAAACACTATTTGCGATGAGGTGGGACCCATTCACTCGTGGCACGCAAATAATGCCTTACCTATTGCCCACACTTCGTATCCTACAGGCTTTTAACCTTACCTCTTAAGACTTATGCCTAATCTTGGTTTTCCACCGATGCGATGAAGTGGGACCCACCATACCTTATCGCATTATCGAAACCACATGCAAATCTTATTTCCATCTTAAACTTTACCTTTTATCTGCCTTTACGCTTTACCTTTATGCTTTTCCTTTTTTCACAGCTATATCATTATTTTACCTATGCTTTTCCCATTCCCTGATTGGAATTAAAGTGGGGCCATTCTCCCTAACATGTCACCCTTCCACGACCATTCATCGCATTTCTCAAAATACAACTTATTTCATTCTATCAAACATTAAAATTTGCGATTGCCAATGTGCGATATCACATCGCACAATTTTTAATTTATCGTTTGAAGCGCCCGCAACTCAAATTTTCTAACTTGAAATATAACGATCGCAATGCGCAAATCGCAAGTTTTAAAGAATAAGTCTACAGGTAAAGTTTAAATTCGCCGATGTGCGATATGCAGTGACGTGGTAGATGACGTGGCAAGCTAACTTGGCAGTGTTTCACTGACTTTAACACTTACCCTTGTGCCCATCCTGAAAAACTTGCAATTTGCAATTTGCGATTGTAGTTGAGATATGCAGTGACATGGCAGATGGCATGGCAAGTTGACGTGGTGGATGACGTAGCCCTGGCATGCATACCGCACATCGCAAGTTTTAAAATTTAGTTGCAAAGGTAAATCTTAAGATCGTCGAAGTGCAATGTGCGATGAAGGTGGGACCCAAGCGCAGATCACAAATCAGAAAGTTTGAAGTTTACATCCTGCGATATATAAGAAAATCTATGATCTACGGGCTGCGGGCGGACACACTCCCCTTGACATGTCATGTTTATGCTAAAATCCCCACAACTCCCTGCCATCCCCGCTCACCTCCACGCATCGTATGGCCTATAATGCTTTTCAGCCTCCCCACATCCATTGAATGTTAACAAAAGGGGGGGGGGTATGAAATGGGTGGTATCCCATACCATCCATTCGGCTACGTGTCACGCCCATGGCTATTCCACACCTCCCTTTCCAATACTGCTTACCACTCACACGCCCCTTTGAAAAGTCCTTTGCACCACTTACAGTTGCGCTTGTTTACCATTTCATGTACCATACACACCACATTTTCTCTCGTTGTCTCCATCAATCACATCCCCTCCCGTTCAGAAATCCGTTGCACCATAAAGGGTCGGGTCGTTACCCAATGGACATGTGCCATGCCCACACCACCACATCACTGTTTTAAACCCAAATGCTAACATAACTGCAAAGTTTACTCTGTCGGTTATTATCAACCTAATGCAGGAATTGAATTTTTCGGTATTATGAGAGAAAGTGCAAACTATGCAAACTAGTGCCAAAGAGAAGTTTGCTTATCAATAAAGAGTTTCCAAGCTCCCGATGGACCGGATTACAGTGCTCCTTTAGACTGTTCGATCCTCGTCACTATCCCCTTCTATCATATCCTTTCCCTAGTGTTGATTCCTAACAATCTCCCTTTTCTATGTTCCCCCCTCTTCCATCCCATTCTCCATTGCAGGTTGTGAAAGAAGCATTGAAGAGATGCCTCTGAAGCTAGATCAATAGCCTTTTAATCCTATGGTCTACCCACAAGTGGACATGGATCACTTGGCTCTAGCAGACAGAGACTACAAAATCCATGAGATAGAGTCGGATAATGATTTATTCGATGTCTACGTTTGGTTTGAAGACCAATTTCTCGAAGGAGCCGATGACATTAACCTATGGGAGACCTAGATACCTATTTACATATTACCAAAAACCCATAGTTTCCTAGAGTTCATCAGGAAGAGCCAAAGTTGTTATGACATTAATAAGAGGACCATAGTCACCCCAACAGGAGAAATCATGTTTGCCATCAATGCCCAATCCATCCAGCAGATGATGCAGGCCCCCACTCCTGAACAAGTGGTCCCTTTCTCATATGAAGCCCTCGAAGAATGTTCTTAGAAGCTTGAACCTACTAGCAGAGCCAAAAATTTTCAAATTTCCATGGCCCGTGATACCCCAATGCCTACAGGGAACCCCCCTTATCCCTCATCTATATTTTCTGATAGGACCAAACACATTATGTCTTTTTTATCTTATTTATTAGGTTATCACACTAACCAGTGGGTAGATGAAACTATGATAGGTTTTTTCTCCACTCTTTCCCCAGGTGCTAAACCCACAGTCTTGTTCAACTATGCTCAGTTTCTTACAGAGGCCATTCATTAAATTTTTTTTAAGGTTTGATACAAAGGAGATTTTCAAATATTCCTCTGTGTTGGTATATATGTTTGTCCATTTCCAGTCTAGAAGGTTTCAATTTCAGATGACCAAGGTTTATTAAGATAATGAGCCCCAATCTGTCATGTTCTAGACCACCCTACTATTAAAAGATCAGAAGGATTATACATAGAATGATTTTGTGGATTTGTTTGTGCACCGAGCCATCAACACACTCAACAATGCAGCAGAGCCCAGGATAAATGAATAAATCAAGAAAATCATGCAACTAACATAGTAAGTGAAGACAATATATTGGTATTTGTACCAAAATTACACAGAGATTCAAGTCTATGGAAGTGAGCTAGCCCCTTACAAATTGGAAAAGTTCCTCTCCATGAGGGTATTTACACTAGAATACATGAGGCAAATGATACATGCAGATGAGCTCCATTTTGTCTCTGCAAAGAAGAAGGCTCAGCTCAAGATCAAGAACAAATTGAGCCTTTCATTTGTAACAGTAGAGTAGCAAGAGAGGAGGCAGAAAAGATACTGAAAGAGATGGGTTTATCTCTAGGAAATGGGTGAAAAAGAAATCCACACCCTATGTTCACACACAGATATTCAATTGAGCAGTATGCCAATCAAAAAGAATGGGTGACTAATACCCTCCAAGAAGAGGAATAACAAGTGTAAGAGATAAGGAGCAAAAGGCCAAGAGAGGATCAGTCACCTTCGATTATTGATACCTCTAGTAAAGAATTCAAACTAAGATATAGAAGAGGCCTTGAGTTCATATGGAGATTGATCAAGGAGGAGAATCAAGGCAGCAAACAACAGTTCATATTGTAGATACCCCGGGGCCATCTCTAGTGGGTGGTCAAATAATGGCCTCCCCTAAATCTACAGCCACAATGCCTCTGCAGCAACAGACCTTGCAGACATCTACTTCTAGACCTGCCATAGAAGGCCAAGAAAAATCAGCTTATGACACATTAAAGGAAATAAAATTGAGAAATGAGGTGCTAAAGACTAAAACTTACAATTAATTCTGGAAGCAGACCCCAAGTTCACAAAACAGGCTACTGTCTACTTTTTACACTGAGAAGAGAAGAATATAGATGAAATTTCTAGAAGCCTTGGCCCCACAACCCCAAGGAGCAGGAGATTACAAGAAGGCATCATTCGAATTTAATGTCAAGGACATCCATCTGATTGACCAGATGGAATTACACAAGTAGACTAGAGAGATGGTGGCCTCGACCTTGAAAAATACTACTATGAGCTTGTCAAAGCTACAGGTATCCTTATCCAATGCTCAGTCACAACTCAGGATAGAAAAGATATCTTCCATGGCTAAAGACTTAAGGATAAATTCTTCAAAAGAGTTAATAGTGAAGCTAGGTCATGACTAGGCCAATGTTCAAGCTATGGACGAGGTTTTGAAGAAGAAGAATGCTGATATAGCAGCCCTCATGAAACAACTCAAGATTCCAGCAAAATAAGACCCCTTGGCCAAAGGCATGGAGGAAGATGAGTCATAGAAGGTAGAGCTATTGAAATTAGTTGTGGAACAGTATGTCCAGATAAAACAAATGGAAAATGATATGGAGAAGCTACTGAAGGAAAAAGAAGAAGAAGCTCAAGTAGCACTCATCCAATTAGAAGTTGTCCCCATTTCAACAATTCCATCAACTATTCCCACAACTGCTGGAACATCTAGTGGAACATACCAGCTATCAAATGCCATGGAAAGTATGATCCTTTAGTCACAAGAGATCTCAAAATTGGAAGCATAGATTGGCATCTTGAAAGATCAAAAGGCTAGGTCTGAATCTGTCCATGAGATAGGCAAAAAGAAGATTGAGAGATTGGAGAAGGTAGAGAAGGAAGTTTCAGACAGCAACATTTTAGGCCAAATGAAGTTAATAATTTGGGACAGTATCATAAAGTCAGTGGAGGAAATTTGGCACTCCACATCATTTTCGAATAGAAAGAGTTCGTGGAAAGATGCGTAGTGGCCATTGAAAAATAAAATCAGGATTAGGAAACATGCTAATCACAGCCCCTAAAATCATAAAATTCCTCAACTCCAAAACCAGCTATGAGCTTGAAGAGCTAGATGTACAAGACATAAAAAACCATATTAGAAGTGAGAGAGGTCCTCACTAAGAGGAACTTAGTAAGGAAACTAGAGGAGAAGTATCATGAGTTGGACATGGCCATCAGCAAATTCCTGAACAAGATTGAACCCCTAGGGGCAAAAGGATTGCCCTCATTGTATGTAATTAATAAAAAGTTGGTCCAAAGGGGAGATTATATGACCAAACTTAAAAAAACAACTAAGGATACCACCAAATTCACTAGCATAAAAGGAAATATGACCGGGAAAGTTGTCTGGGATCTCTTGAGCAATGCCATCTTTATTCAACACGAGCTGAAGCATGTTTTCCCCACCAGGACCACTTTCATCAAATACACAAATTCCGATGAAGTATACCGACAAGTCATAGGCATGAGGATTCCCAAAAAAAGGAGTGGAAAAAGTTTTGTATGTACCAAGATTGAAAAAGCACGGTGGACACCTCATCACAACCACGAATTGATCAGAAATTCCAACATCACATAATCTTTAATGATCCGGCGGAAGTGGCCCAAAAGAAGAGCCAGATGTCAGAGCCACATATCATTTCCTCCTTGCAACCATATCAACCACCTCCAAGCCCCTTTTTGGATTTATGAAGAGCCACCTAAGTTTTGCACTTTTGAAGAGTTACCACAATAAATTCTTCATGCGGTGTTTGTTAGATATTTTCTTTGTTCGGGCCTTGCATGGCCACACTTTTCTAATTTCAGTTTGTTTGTAATTAATGAAATTTTCTAAAGTAGATTAGGGAAACTGACTTAAGTTGTTATTTTAATACTGCTTGAATTTCCAGTTTGAAGGGTTGGATATTGTTAGCCCCTGCATTGTAAGAACTACTATATTGGAGCGCAGTAATTTTGGAGCTGGACATTAATAATCAAATATCGTTTACAGGATTCTTGAGCTGTGTTAAAATGGTGATGTGATACTTCTTTGTTTTAAATGTTTCTGTTGTTTTCCCTATTGTGCATATATTCATCTAATTGTAAATCAAAAATATTAGATTAATATTTGCTGTCGGAGCACCTTAATTATGTTTGCATTTACAATCTTAATGTTTTCTGCTGAAGTTTGATTAAAGAATTCTTAACTTCTCTTTAGTCATTACTGAACCTGTCTATTTCTTTCACCTCATAATTCATACATCTCTAAAGATCCATCTAACACAATTATCTTGCCCTGTGATGCTCTTGAATTTTGATGTTCCATTCCAACCTTTTTACTCCATAGCCCAATGGATTAGCTTTTGTAGATCTATCTGTCCAACCACAGAATCAATCAAACAAACAACCCTCATAATTTCTATAACTAGCCTAATATCAACACTTATAATTATCAAGTTAAATCATAAAACAGAGACAACCCTCTCTGAGTCTAGGAAGGCTAGGTCGTGGACTCCAAAGTGGTTTGATGTTGACCTCTGTCTTTGTTCTTGCAAATCTTGCAAATTACAGAGTGATAACAACAGGTACCCTTTTGATGATAGTGATTTTATTTGGGTCTACCTGTATTCCTGCTTGGGATATGGAGTGTCCTAATAAAACCCCTTCTTTCTTCAGGAATTCGCACTTTTATTGGTTTATGGAGAGATGCATCTCAATGCACCTTCTTAGTTCTTTACCCAAATTGGAGAGAGCTTCCTGGAATTCACGCTCAGATGGTGTGAAATCATCCATGTAGATTTCGACAGAGTCATGGACTAACTCAGAAAATATGCTCAGGATAGCTATTTGGAAGGTAGTTGGGGCATTACACAACCCAAAGGGTGGGACTCTATAAGAAAAGGTACCCCAAGGGCAGGTGAAAGTAGTCTTATCCTGGTCTTCAGGGCAGATTTGAATCGGATTGTACCCATTGAACCCATCTAAGAAGGAAAATAACTTCTTCCCCGCAACGCCATCCAGGACTTGGACTATAAAGGGCAAAGGGAAATGGTATTTCTTGGTGGATTTTTTAAGTTCTCAATAATCATTACAAATTCACCACTTCCCACTCTTCTTTGGGACTAAGACAAGAGGAGATACCCACTCACTATCGGATATAGGATATATGAACCCTGCATCCAATAGTTTCTACAGCTCTTCTTTTTTTATGTCCTTCATAGTCGGTTTCATCCTTCTTTGGGGTTGTCTCACAGGCTTTCATCATTCTTTGATGTAAATATGATGTTTTCACACTGAAGGATTCACCCCTTTAATGTCATTTTAATCCCAAGAAAACACTTCTAGATTCTCTGTCAAAAGTTGGCATAGTTGTTTCTCTTCTTCATTCAAGAGGTTTGGGTTGATTTTCATAGATCTGGATGGACCAAACTCAATAGCCTTGGTGGTTTCAAGGGTCAACTCAACTGAGTGCACTTCCATCCAAGGTTGGCTTTCAGACTCTTTGACTAAGTTTCGAGAGGAATGTTACTGGAGGAGTGGTTTTGAATGGCATGGTCGATGGGTTCATATTCATCAAGTTGCCCCCTCTAAGAATAACATCTATGGTACACATAAGGGAAGTGTTATATAACTCATCTTATTCATCCTCCAACCATATAGGGATATCATGATCAATGGAAGGCTGGGCTAGAGGATATAAGACTAGTTGTTTAGACAAAGGCCCATTTTTTATAGTCATGTTTCCGGCCCAAGAACTAATATAAGAATCTATAGCGGCTAACCAAGGTATCCCTAATATGAGGGGATAACCATTGAACTTGGTTTTTTGTTGTAGGACCAGGAAATCTATAGGATATTCCCAAGAATCAATGGTAACCATAACATCCTCAACAATTACTTCCGGAGTTACTGTGGACTCATATGCAAGTTGCAGAACTGTTGTGGTTTTCCTCAAAGTCCCTTGGATATTAAGTTTCAACATATTTTCCTTGGTCATGACGTTGATGGCAGCCCCTAGATCAATCAGAGTGTTGGGGACTATGACACAATTCACATGCACATCAATAACTAGAATACCAGGTTCCATGTACTTTAGAAATATCACCCTTCCCAACATTAGGTCAGACAGTTGTCCTACCACATTGATGGTGGGCGTATCCTTATTCCTTCTCCCATGTTTCTTGAAGAACTTTTCTTTGATGAGCCTATTGTAAATAGGGACATCTTTAATGGCCTGGAGAAGTGGTATCTTTACAC
Organism: Pinus albicaulis; assembly: GCA_034641835.2. NCBI lineage: Eukaryota > Viridiplantae > Streptophyta > Pinopsida > Pinales > Pinaceae > Pinus > Pinus albicaulis. The sequence continues at coordinate 781,655,780 of CM076580.1, forward strand.
ACAAATTTTCCAATTCTCCCAGGAGTTCAGTTTCCTCTGGGGTGTGCTGACTAGGGTGGATCAAGCACTTAGGAAAAGGAGGTGGTTGGATATGAGTGTTACCTTCTTCCTTTTCCTCCTCAACCTCTACAAGTGGAGATGGAGGATGGTTGTCTAAGAGTACTCTTCCCGACCTGAGGTTAACCTCTTGTATCTCCACAACATAAGTTGGATAGGATGTTTCTCCATTTGGAGCCTATTTTTCCTATCTGTTGTTCAGGTTCGGATTGGGCTGTGCAAGTATAGGTAGCCTAGGTGAAGCAGCATGAGTAATATGAGGTTGAGGTTGGGGTGGAGGAATTAGATCAGGTGGTTTATTTTTTTTAGGCGTCCACCCTTGGGATGGATTGTTCCACTAAGTTTGTTGTGGAACATACTGCTGGAATGGTTGGTTTATTGGCTAAGGATGATATGAAGGGTTGTAAGGCCAAATAGGAGGTGTAGACCAGGATGGAGGAGTGGGTGTGTATGAAGGTTGCATGGGTGCACTCTGATTGTTGTGATAGTAAGAGTAAGCTGCACCTTGCATACCTTGTTGATATGGCCGAGGGCCTTGAGGCCTTCTCTGCTTGATGAAATAGAGTTGCTTTGGCATTGCTTCCCCACCTTGATATATAGCCTTAAGTCCAGGTAAGGAGGGACAATTTTCTGTGGCATGATTCCCTCACAGACTAATCAAACCTCTATGACATTTAGTGGACATTCAATTCTTGGGTGCTTCCTAGTACATCTAGGACAAAATATGGTTAGGGCTCTCTTTGCTTCCTCTTTCTTCCTTTTGACCTGCATTTTTTCCATTTGAAAATAAAAGGTGTGCAACATGTCACTCTTGAAGTCCTCTAGCATGTTTCCAATCTCATGTTTTATGAAGGTGGAAGAGGAAGGGGTATTGGATGTACTTTGGCTAGATCTTCCCTTCTTCCTAAATGCCCTAGAATGGTTCCAGAAGATAGTTTTGATTGTTTCATAGGGTTTTTGGTAGATATCTCCTCCTGTTAATGTATTCAAGGTTTCTATCATCTATTCACTGATCCCTCAAAGAATTTCAACTTTAAGTGATGCAAGATAAAGAGTACAGTTGGCTCTCTTACATTTTAATTGAAACCTCTCTTCATAGTCCTCTAGGGATTCATCAGGTCCTAGAGTCATCGTAATTATTCCATCCTTAGTTTCCTTGGACCTACAATAGTCTCTGTATTTTTTGTTGAAGGTATCTGCCATCTGTGCCCAGGTAGTGATGCTATCCCCAGGCAGACCCATGAACCAGCGCAAGGCTGCATCCTTAAGGGTGGATGGGAATAGCTTTAGCTTCTGATCATCAGAAGTGTAGTCATAAGTCCTACAAACAACAACAAATTCAAACATGAAGGTGTCAAGGTCCTTAGAGGTAAGTCCATGAAAGTGTGGAAGAGCTGAGGGGCTAATGTTCTTCATCTTAGTTTCCCCATCTTCTTTTTTTATGGGAAAGGCTCTCTGGGTCCCAACCATGGTTAATATGGGTGAAGTAGGTCCCTCAGTTGAAACAAGGTCTTCTTCTTCTTCCTGAATAGGATCCTCAAAGTATTCAGAAGGCTCTCCTATAGGGGGTTAAATATTACTGCCACTGAAGAAGAGTGAAGGGTGGCTAGGAGGTGATGTGGGGGTTTTGGGTAAGGTTTGTCTTTGAGTATTGTTGGTCCTACAAGGCATGAAAATAGAATATTTTTGTATTTTTTCAATATTTCTAATATGACATGAAAAGAAAGGAAATCAAAAAATAATGCTAAAAATAAAATCAAAGCATCTACTAGACACCTCCTCAACAACGCGCCAAAAAGTGGTGAGCCCTGGTATTGTACCAAGAGTGCTGCAACTGCTAGGTGCTGCCCTACTTTACTTTATCAACCTGGGGTTCATACAAACTGGGAGGTGGCAATGCTATATACATAGTAGATGCATATTGTTCATGACAGCCTCTTCCACTTTACAAAAGGGTTCTATTTATAATGGTTCTTAGTGAAGTCTGCCACACTTCAATGAAACTAAAATAAATTGCAGAAAGGAAATGACAGAAGGAAACTAAATTAAATTGCTAAAAAGAAATAATAGAAAGGAAACTAATTTCAATTGCACTTAACTTTGGCCAATCGTCTAAACACACCTTAATTATCTTATGTTCTATCTACCATGCTTCTATCCATGCAGCTAAACTATCCATGACTTAATTCTGATTGAGAAAATGTTGAATTGCAGCTTGGAGGAAAGAAAAGGCTAAAGAGGATAATGGAGGGCTTAACGCATGAAATGAGGCTTAGAAATGGAAAGTTGGGGTTCAAAATAAATTAAAAATTTGTTATAGCACAAAGAGGCCTTGGAGCAGAATAATTTGAAAAGTGCGATGGCAGAGTGCGATGGAGGACGGAAGTGCGATATGTGATATGCGAAATCGCAATCACAATATCGCAAATTTAAAGCGGTGAAGGTCAATGGGAACACAAAAAAAACTGTGAAAGGTGATTTGCGATGCGTCGGAGTTCGGAATCGACATTTGGAGCGGTAAGTCTTTAAAGAAACAAGGAAAAGGTGCGAAGTGCGGTTGTGATTGGTGATGTGGCGGTGGGACCGATATCACAATCACAATATTGCCAATTTGGAGCGGTAAGTGTTAAATGGAGAAGGGAAATGTTGCGAAGTGTGATGTGCGATGTAGCGGAGTTATTGCATCGACGAAATGAGTTGTAAGTGTTCAAAGAAAAAGGTAAATGGTGCGATTTGTGATTTCGCAATATCGCAATCGGCGAAAACAAGCGGTAAGTCTTGAAAAAAAAGGAAAACGTTGCGATTTGTGATTTGCGATTTCACAATATCTCAATTGGCATAAATGAGCAGTAAGTGTTAATGGAAAAGGGAAACAATGCTAAGATCGATTTGAGATTTCTAAATATTGCAATCGGCGAAAGTGAGCAGTAAATGTTAAAGGCAAAACAAAAATTATGTGAAATGTGATTGTGATGTACGATAGCAGGCAGTTCGAGGAGGAAAGGCGAAGGTTGAGTTCTAATGGTTTTTCAAGTGTTCTGCGTTAAAATAGGTAAGGCATTCGTGAATGATAAAAACAAAGGAATGAGGTGGGTTGAAGAGTTTAAGTGTTTTTGGGAATAAAAGGTGGGTGCAGCAGTAAAAATAAGTAGAAAACATGAGGGAAAGGAGGCGCACTAACAGTGCCCAGAAGTGTAACACACATACAGATTCATGCACAGAAAGCAGACAAAAATGCGTGATAAAAACAGTGAAAGAGAGACTTGGACTTGGTAATGCAATTTCTTCCCTAAACTCGAGCAAAAAAAAAATTTGGCCTCTGGGAAAGTCTACCCTGCTCGAACTCTATTGACAGAGATGAGGGGGGGAGGCTTGACCACAACTTTTGGATTTTTTCCTCTGTTATACTACTCATAAGAAAATGAACTACAACAACACACTGGAAGAAAAACTAAACAACAATGAAACTATTAAAACCAGAACTAATTGAATGACAGAAACAAAAATAGCTTAATGACAGAAAGGAAAGAAGGATAACAACAGAGAAGCTGAGGCACATGGATTGGGCCCTAACCCATGAGCCTAGCTCTCTGAAACTTAAATCAGTCAAATGAAATCAGTATGCTCATTTCATAAAAGAATAACCTCATACATCTTTGGAAGTCTGATCACTAAGTAAAATAATAAAAGCTCAATAGCTTGCAGCAAAGTT